>JAIUZE010071517.1:0-43137 GCA_022085475.1 Heliosperma pusillum | reverse complement strand
AGAAGCTCATTGACAATGGGACTATCTCCCCATTTGACTATGAATTTTTTGGCACGTGTGAATCATGTCTCATAGGCAAAATGACTCGAATTTCCTTCAAAGGTGTTGGAATGCGCGCTGCTGACCTATTAGGACTCATACATACTGATGTGTGTGGACCTATGTCAATCAACGCTAGAGATGGCTATAGATATTTTATCACTTTCACGGACGATTGAGTAGATATGGATATGTCTACTTAATGAAGCATAAAAGTGAGTCCTTTGACAAGTTCAAGGAATTCCAGAATAAGGTTGAAATCCAACTGGATAGAAAGATTAAAGCACTACGTTCGGATCGTGGTGGCGAATATCTTTCGAAGGAGTTTGATCGACACCTTAAAGACTGTGGTGTAGTACTACAGTTAACTCCACCTGGAACACCACAATTGAATGGTGTGTCCGAACGGAGAAATCGAACCTTGCTTGATATGGTTCGATCCATGATGAGTCACACGGTTGTGCCTGACTCATTATGGGGATATGCTCTTTTGTCAGCTGCTCTAATACTTAACCGAAGTCCGTCTAAAGCTGTAGACAATACTCCATATGAACTATGGAAGGGAACGGTCCCTAACTTGTCCTTTATTCGGGTTTGGGGCTGCGAGGCTTATGTCAAATGGAGACCTGACGATAAGCTCGGCCCACGATCGGTCAAGACATACTTTATTGGTTATCCAAAATGAATGTTTGGTCATTACTTTTATTCGCCTACCGAACAACGTGTTTTTGTTGCGGCTAGTGCGAAGTTTCTAGAGAAAGAATTTCTCGAGAACAAGACGAGTGATAGAACCTTCGATCTGTCGGAGGTTCAAGAGCCAACAACCGAGCAACCAATGGAGGAAACTGTTCCTTCATCATCGGTTGCGGTAAATATTCCTGAGGAACCCAGGAGGTCGGGTAGAGTCTCCATTCCTCCAGACAGATGCATTGGTATGGTCGAGTAGAATGGGCGAGATGACGTTTTACTCCTAGAGAGTAACGAACCCGCTACCTATAAAGGTGCCATGACCTGTTCCGACTCTAAACTATGGCTTGAAGCCATGCAATCCGAGATGGACTCTATGTATGAGAATAACGTATGGGATCTGGTTGACTTACCTGATAAGGTTCGGCCTCTTCAGTGCAAATGGTTTTATAAAATAAAGCATTCTGTAGAAGGACAACCAGATATATACAAGGCACGACTGGTGGCAAAGGGTTTCACTCAAGTGCAAGGATTGCACTATGATGAAATTTTTGCACCCGTAGTTATGCTGCGTTCCATTCGGATAATCTTAGCGATTGCCGCTTTTCATAACTATGAAATTTGGCAAATGGATGTGAAAACCGCCTTCTTAAACGGTTATTTGGAGGAGGAGTTGTACATGGTACAACCCGAAGGTTTCATAGATCCTAAAAATCCTAAGAAGGTATGCAAACTTAAGCGTTCCATTTATGGACTTAAGCAAGCCTCTCGGAGTTGGAATCATCGTTTCGACAAGGTGATAAAAGAGAATGAATTTACTCGATCAGTCGAGGAACCATGCTTATATATCAAGTCGAGTGGGAGCAAGATTGTCTTCCTAATATTGTATGTTGATGACATACTCTTGATTGGGAATGACATACCTCTCTTAACTTCGGTAAAAGTTTGGTTAAAGAACCATTTCCAGATGAAAGATCTGGGGGACAGCGCAAAGAATTTTTTGGTATCCGTAATCTATCTAACAGAGATAGATCACGAGCGGATGTTATCCCTCAGTCAGGAGTCTTATATAGATAAGGATTCTTGAAGGTTTCAGCATGACCAACTCCAAGAAGGGGAACCTTCCAATGATCTCTGGGATGCATTTGAGTAAAGCTCAGGCACCAAAGACATCGGAAGAGGTCGAGCGCATGAGTCGGATTTCTTATGCATCAGCTATAGGATCGATCATGTATGCCATGATATGCACACGTCCAGACACGGCGTATGCATTGAGTATGACAAGTCGTTACCAAGGCAATCCAGGTGAAACACACTGGATAGCTGTCAAGAATATCCTTAAGTACCTACGGAGGACTAAGGATTGGGTATTGACTTATGGAGGTGACACTGAGCTATGCGCAACCGGTTACGCAGATGCTAGCTTCCAAACGGATCGAGATGACTCGAAATCTCAGTCTGGATTCGTGTTTACTCTTAATGGCGCTGCGGTCAGCTGGAAAAGCTCCAAACAAAATGTTATAGCAGTAACTACGACTGAGTCCGAGTACTATGCTGCTTCAGAGGCTGCGAAGGAAGCTATATGGATGCGTCAGTTCTTACATGGACTAACCGTAGTTCCTAGTTCGGATGACCCGATCACCATCTATTGTGATAATAGTGGTGCCATCTTCCAGGCTAAGGAGCCTAAGTCCAGCAACAAGTCTAGGCATGTACAACGGAAGGCTCACATGATCCGAGATTACGTGGAGCAAAGGGAGATATTGATAGACAAGATTGCTACGGATGATAACGTTGCAGATCCTCTCACTAAACCGTTAAGATATGATAAGCATGAAGGGCACGTTATTTCCATGGGAATTAAGCGTGTTCCTGAGTTGTATTAGTTGTTTTGTATGGATTAGACACCTGTATCTTTTTTCATAAAACTATTAATGAAATCATCGTTTTGTTTTATATTTTGTTTTTCATGTGGGTTGTACTGACAACATTGAACACCACAAAGTGAACTGAATTACATTATATTTGTTTTGGGTCCGTAATTGCCTACATGAGCTGATAACTCTGGCAATTATTTTGTGACGTCGATTGATGGTGGGTTCAACGAGCCATAAGTCAAACTGTTTACTGATCGATCACAGATGCGGGTTATAATGATACTGCGCAGGACATTTTGTGACGACGTTATGGAGTCCTAAATGTTTCAGAACATTAGGTGCCAGGTCGTGGATAGGACATCCATAGTGTTCCTAGAGTCGATTCTTTTGACTATCGATTGTCTCTTGAGATAAAGGCAGTTTTTGGGTGACTTTGGTTTCTTTCTCATGGTCGACCGTAACAGGAGGCTAAGTAGATTTTCACTGGGTCATTTCATACTGCGCTTGTGTCTGCAAGATTCGAGTTGAAGAAAATATCCAACCTTTATCAGGATATGATATTTCTCAGGGCCACTCGAGGAGCTGTAACTGAAATGCATGACCATGCTCGAATGAAGATTCGTTTATCAGTTAATTTACTCTCTAGTCGGGGAAACCACTCTTGATACTGATCACTTGTAAACTACGACCTTTGTGAACACGGACTTTGCAAATTGGTTTACATTGAGTGGGAGAAATTTATTATGGATATGAGAATCGGTTATCGCACATACACTTGTACGGACAAGTGGGAGATTGTTGGAGCCCGTGTCCTCCACAGTTAGTGCAATAACATAAATAAATCTCTGTAGGTTCACAGGGTATACTTTGTATTGTAATCAGTTGATTAACGTTTATCGATAACGGTTGGCTTGCTAGATAAGTTTGACGTTATTGTCATACAGATGGCGGTGATCAACTGGTCCCTAAAAGTCCCACCTAAAGGATGTGATTGAGAGATGTGATTATTTGAGAAAATAATCATATTGATGCCTTATTAAATGACTAAACGGTTAGTCGGTGTTTTTGACTAAAAGGTTAGTCAATGTGATGATGATATAATTATTTAATAATGATTAAATAAATTTAGCTGAGACGAATTAACTGTAATTCGTAAATTGAATATAAAATGTTATATTTAATTGTTGTATATAATGTAAGCTAATTAAACATAAACCGTTATGATTAATTGGAAAATTATAAATATACGGATATTTATAATTAATGATATATTATAATGTCGGTCTTTGACTAATGACGATTATAATGTATTACATTATACTAGAAGCTAAAATGACCGGAAAAGTGTCCAGATACACTCAGGGTTTTTCCGGTCAATGGGTAGTTATTTGAGGAGACTAAATCTCCTCAATATAAAACTACTTGTGCCGTGAGAACAAAAAAGGGATAAGAAAAATTTCTAATCTAATTTTCTACTCTCTCAACTTGTGCCTCCATCACACAAAAACACAAAATAAAAAAAAGGTTAACTGTAACTTTTAATTCTTTTCTAGCAATTACAAGGGCATATCTCAATCAGTCTTGGGTGTTACGATTAGGAGGATATCTGTGTTGATATCTGTTCTTAGGCCGAATTTTGCTAGGACCAAAGGTTCAATTCGTTTTCTCTTTATTTTATATCGTTTTCATATTTATGACTTGCATTCATATTATATAATTTTGTTATAATCCTAAATTTTAAGGGGATGTAAACTGTTATTTCCCACAGTGCCACTATTGCCTCCTGACTAGACTCTTCTTCCTCACTCACCACTTCTTCAACCTCAGGCTCATCCCTCTCATACTCAACTAGACCCTCTTTCTCCCAAGCCTCAACTTCCATTATAGTTAAGGTCTTCTTAGAAGGGCAATCCTTTCTGAAATGTCCATAGCCTTGACATTGGAAGCACCTAATTCTGTTCTCAGTCAATGAAGTGCTTGGCTTTTGACCCATGATGCCCTTACCCTTGTCTAAGGGAGGTGGGGGTGCTGTCTTAGGGGTATCCATTGATCTAAACCCACTATAAGGTCTGGTTTGAAAAGGCCTAACAGGTTTTGGTGTAGCAGGCTTAGTCTTCCCTATCTTCTCAATTCTCAGAGATAGGTTGACAACATCATCAAATGACCACAGAGGTTGCATCCTAACCTTGTTAGCAATGTTCTTATCTAGACCCTCTAAGTACCTAGCAATCCTTTGCTCAGGTTTCTCATTTATATCACACTGTAAGGTGAGTTGTTCAAACTCACTCAGATAAGATTCAACAGGTTTGTCTCCTTATTTCAACTTAGACAACTTGATAAACAGATCCTGGGTGTAATCCTTAGCAACAAATTTGTCTAACAGTTTCTTTTTCAGTTTAGTCCAAGACTTGATGGGTTCTTTACCTTCCCTAGCCCTTAAACCTTTCATAGTTTCATACCAAAGGGAAGCATACCCTTTCAGTTTAAGGATGGCTACTTTAAAAGACTTGGAATCATTGTATCCTTTGTACTCAAAGATCCTTTCTACTTCTCTTAGCCATTCTAACAAGTCATCAGTATTAAGACTACCAGAAAACTCAGGGATATCTACCTTAAGATGCTTGTCTGTGTTCCTGTGGATGGAAGCTCTGCTTCTTGTTGAGTCATCTGAGTCTGGGTACTCCTCATCATCAGGTGGCCTTCATCTGCCTCCTCCTTGGCCTCTTCCACGTCCTCTACCTCTCCCTCCAGCAAGCAAATGGTTGCCTATAACTTGGTCCAAGGTTCTGGTTAGGGTGGTTACAATCCCAGCCAGATCCTCCATCCTTGCTTCTACTCCTGCTAGTCTCTCTTCACTCATTGGGATATTTTTGTGTTTTTAAATGTAGTTAGGGAAAATGAACTCACTAAGACTCTCAACCAAAGCTCTGATAACCATTTTGGAGTGTAAACTACTAAGGTTCACAAGTTTTAAGTAAACTTGATTAGCTTGACTCAAACTGAGAACAATATCAAGTAACAAAGGGATGTTGTTTTAGAGATGGTGAGTTGTTTAACTGAAAGACTCAAGGGATATGACTTAGAGACAATCCTCTACAGCAAGGCACAAGAGAAAAGGACTCAAAGACTGGTTTTAGAGACAGTTTTCAAGTGTTACAGCAAAGCACAAACACCCTAGACTAACCTCAACAGCAAGTAAGTTAACCACAGCAAAGCACAGATATAACTTGACTCACAATACAAGGCACTGATCAAACACCTTGGAGATGTATCAGGCTTGTTTCAAACTACAGCTCTTAGCACAAGTTTGATAACATTGAGTGATTTCTCAAAGTTTAATTCATTCATTCATAAAAGTCTGCTTACAACAACATACAAGACCCCTTTATATAGAGAGGCTGATATCTTGTGAGCCATTGGATGTATAGATCATCCAAGGGCTAGCTTAGGATCTAAACTACTTCTACTGACACTAATTAAGAGCCTCACAATAGGACGAGCTCAACAACTATAAAGAACAGACACAAGACACAAAAGAAAACAGACTGAACAAAAGCAAATAAAGCAGTTTTGGATTTTTCCTGAAATGGAAATCTGTTGCTCTTGTTGCCTTGCTGCCTTGCCTGGATGTGTTGCTGCTCCTTGGGACTCTCTACTCTTATTATAACTTAGATAAGACCTGCCTTGGACGATGACAAGTTGACTTAAACAAAAGGAAGCCACAATCTGACATGTACCTTCTCTGTTTTAGTTGTTTGCTGGACTCTAACTTGGGGTGTCTGTTTCATGAGTTTTTACTAGACTTTAAAAGGGTTTGTCCTGGGCAAACTTGTAGCTTAATGGGTTGGCTTGATGGTAGGCCATGGTGGGGGTGGTTGGGATGCCCTGGTGTACCTCCTAGATACAGGGTTTGTGAATTGGTCTGCCTGAGCCTGAAGGGTTTTGTGTCTGTCTTGTGTGGGTAATGTCGGTTGTATTGGGGCTTGGTATGGGTTGTTGAGCCTTGGACTGTCTCCCTCACTGTTGTAGCTTGGCATGGCTTGGTCTTGACTTGTCATAGCTTGTTGTTTGGAACTTGTAACTCTAGCTTCCATCTGAGGGGTCCTTGGGGTCAGGCTTGCCTTGTTTGTGGCTTGATCATCAAGGCCCCTTGGGTGAGCTCCTGCTGCAGGTAGAATAATATCATTAACAGCTCTATCATCCAACAACTTTTGATCAAAATTAACACAAATTCTCATTTATGACGGTCATTATCCGTCAGAAGCAAGACTAATTACAAGGTTAATGAGTACTCCGCTAATAACAACCTTGCTCCAAACCTAGGTAGGTCATGTAAACCTATATAATTAATAAAATAACTTTCGATCACAAAACATTACATTAATTTTTAAAAATTTGGATATTTAAAGAAGAAAAAACGTTCAAGTTGGAACGTATGTATCATTTCATTCATGTGTACAACCCACACATACAGAAAATGAGTTAGGCAATAAATAAATAAAAATATACAAATATAATTGGTGGTAGTGCTGAGCCGCAGAAGGATGCGGCCATGTGGGAATAATCAAAGAACGTGGCTGTCGTCAACAATGAAGTCAAGTGTAGTCAGCGCTCAGCACTTTGGATTTTCATCTTACGGCTTAGCAGCCTCAGATAGTCAATTGTTGTCATTCCATTTTGGTATAAAATTTTGAAAAATTATTTGTATTTCAACTTAGTGGATTATAAGTGGATGATAGTCTCATTAGTGATTAAACTACTCATAGAATAACTTAATATAAAAGGGACAACCATTGACTAAGACACCTAAAAAAGAAATATGATAACAATTAACCTGGATAAAGAGAGTGCTTAATTTCAATTTTTATAAGTTCAGATTGATTAAATTAAGTTCAGTTCAGTAAAGTTCAGATCGATTAAGTTCAAATAAGTTCTGTTAAGTTTAACTCCATTAAATTTAGTTCAAATCGATTAAATTCATTTCACATCGATTAAATTCAATAAAGTTAAGTTCAACATTATTATTAATATATTATTATTGTTATTCCTATAATTTTTCTTAAAATAATGCTCAAAAATAAAGTATATGTTGTTTTGGGTTGGTTTTGAAAATATATATCAAAATGGTGTTCATATAGACTCGGACTTTTTAAAACGTGAAAAACGGAATAAACACGCCATTGGGAATGACGTGCGTTAGAGCTATGAAAACTTGACCCGAACCGAAAACCCGACCCGCCCGACCCGTTAATTTAGGGTCAAAGACCCGTTAATCTTGACCCGCGACCCGGAATGACCCGAACCCGAAATGACCCGTTATTTTTAGGGTTGAACCTGACCCGACCTGTTCGACCCGTTATTATTATATTCGAAAATATAAATTGAAAAATAATTATTTTAATATTTTAAAGGAAAAAATTAATTTTATAGGATTAAATAATAAAGTAATTATTAAAATAACTTTAATTTTATAAATTTCTAAATACAAGTGCGATAAGTAATGAATACAACTATATTATTAATATTAAATATTATTTAATTTTTAAAAGTATGATTTTCCGGCTAAAAAATGATAAAATAAAAGTCGTTCTACATTTTTTCCTGGCCCGTATTCTGACCCTAATACGACCCGAGACCCGTATGACCCGACCCGACCCGACCCGTATTCTGTCCCGACCCGTATGACCCGACCAGGGACCCGACCCGCTCGACCCGTTTGACAGGTCTAACATGTGTGTCTAAAAAAACTGCACAAACATGCCATTGGGAATGACGTGTTACCTTAACAAAACCTGTCATTCCCAATGACGTGTTTGCTTTAGTCCATTTATATGAGTTTGCATTTTCCTACTCAACAGAAACTTCCGTGTTTCAGATTTTGAAAACCCAAGCCTACGTGGAAACCATTTTGATAAATACTTTAAAATCCAGCCCAAAACGACAAATAATTTATTTTTTGGCATTATTTAGAAAAATCGTTCTTCTTATTTAGGGAGAATGTTTGGGGCAATGGATGGGCTAATATCTTATATCAGAAAATCACAAGTTCGTGATGGATAGTGACCGTTACAAATGAGAATTTGTACAAAAAAGAAAAGACAAATCTTAGAGAAAATGCCCAAAATGAAAAGGAAGAAAATCTGAGTGAAAAAGAGAGTATGAAATATGAATGCCACCACCAAATAACAGAGAGTATATACTTGGTATTACCTTTTCACATAAATGCAGGATTCGTATAAATGATGGACCTACGTAAAAATATGTGAGAGGGTAATATTTAGACTCGATAGTACGGAGTAGTTGATACTTGCTAGGCCCATAACGTTCAATATGGATGTCTAAATCTCTCCATGATGTCAATATGAAATCGTCTCTTCCAAACGTTAAATAAACAAGGCCATGTGTTACAATAGTCTAGGTAGCACGGACACTTCTTCTTATCGGCCGTCCCGTGTTGGACACCGTGTCCGACACACGGACACACGAACACTTATAAACAAGGAATGAAAGGTTGAAAACTAAAAGAGATTGATTCGAAGATGAGTTTGAGTAGAAAATGAGAATGAATTATAGTTAAAATCACATTTTACCTTCAATTATTTATATTTAATATCAAATACTAATATAAAAATAAAATAATACGTTTTTTATAACTCTAAAATATATATTTATTAAATTTAAACAGCGTGTCCCGTGTCCTAAATTTCACGAGATGCCGTATCACGTGTCCGTGTCGTGTCCGTGTCGTGTCCGTGTCCGTTTTGGTGCTACCTAGACAATAGTTAGTTTCACTCAAGACGGACACTATCCATTATAAGCTGGAGAAGGATAATATCCCTCTCACAATATGTAAGTGAGAGAACAACTGAGGTGCACCATTTACCCTCCACTTGCCCTCATACTTACATATTGTGAGAGAGCACTATCTATCTTCCACTTATAACGAATAGTCGAATAATGTCCATCTTCAATGAATATTTGTGGTGTTAGAAATACTTCCTTCCAGAGACACCATTGTCCCCCCTATTTTCTTGACTTGAATTATTTGGGGTTTCTTTCCTATTTTCTTTTTAAGGGTAGATTTGTATAGCCAAATTTAATTGTAAGGGGTAATATTTTTTGTGTGATTTAAATTAACTGTTTTATTTTTTGTGCAAAAAGGAAAGAGAAGAAAATGGTAAATAGGAGGAAGCATGTAAAATTGTAGCAAGTGAGAAGGTAATTTGACAAAGAGAAGATATAGAAATATATTGAACACTAGTTTTGGTGTTCGGTACCACCCGAACTATCTTTGATTATCATTTAATTTTTCTTTTCTATAAAATAAAAATATTGAACTAGTTTTGGTTTTTCTATTCCTAATTCATACGTTTAGCATTTATAACATATTTTTCTATTAACATATCTTGAAATTATGATAAAATGTAAATTTATCAATAAATGATGAAACGCATTCACTACTCTCGTTGCTAATATTATTACTTTCAAGACATTCTTTGTTAATACTACTACGTTCACGGCTCATATGGTCACTATTGTCTATTTGATTACTCCCGCTATTTTTACCGTTAGATTCTATCCTCCTAGAGGCCAAATTCTTGTTTTAAACGGGGCGACCCGTCTTATTGATTCAGATGGGTCAAGCCACCTCCATTATTCCCCCACTTACCTCACTTACTTTCTTGTGAAATGATTTGAGCCGTCTAAAATAATAAAACGGGTCGCTCCCTCTTAAAGACCAGTTCTTTTCAGCTCGTTTTGTTTCAGCTCGACTCTATTCAACACAGTCTAGTTTAGTTTTAATCAGTTCTATTTAAACTCATCTCTTCACAAAATGAAGTCTTATTTCAACTCTATTCACTTCAACTCGGTTGCATTCAATTTAGTTCAATTAAACTAACCTCCATTACCTTAATTCAGCCGAAAAAAACAGGCCTAACTCGTGTATATTTGCTTGGTCCAAGAATAGAAGGGACCCGCAATCTCATTACGCGTCTTTTCCGTTTCCCCTTATCTTGTCTAATTATTATTATCCTTCTCACTTTCTCCTCCATGTCCTCCTTCCTATATTAACACCCACAGAATCTCCATTAATCCTGACACCAACAAATATTAAAAAATCCCCATAACTAAAACCTTGGATTCAATCGCCCTAATATCGTAACCTTAATTATTCCAATTAAAACAATTGTAATCATATAATGAACGGAAGAACGCCGGTAACAAGGACAAGGGTTGGTAAATACGAGTTAGGTAAAACACTTGGTGAAGGTAACTTTGCCAAAGTTAAGTTTGCTAAAAATGTTGAAACTGGTGATTTTTTCGCTATTAAGATTCTTAATCGTGATTTAGTTCTTCGGCATAAAATGATTGAACAGGTAATTTATTTGTTTCTTCATTTTATTTATTAATTCATTAATTTACCCTTTCTTTAATTTTGCGTGTTACGTTGTTTATTAATTAATTACTGCACTTATTATTATTTGTTTATTATTGTAGTTAATTATAATTTGATGACACGAGTTGTTAGTTTGATTAGTAATTTGCGTACTAGAATTGTTTTTATTGCTTTCCATGTCATTTTGGGGACCACTGTTAGCTAGACTTGTCGAATTATATCCGAGGCGAGTTATTTCGGGTCGGATCAGGTCATTTACATTTTGGGATCGGGTTCGGATGTGTTGTTATTAGGTCATTTTAGCTACGGGACACTTTGTGTCACGTCATTGGTGTCGGCTAACTTGAATCATTATAGAAACCACCGTCTTGCAGCCGGTTAATTGTAATATATACGCCTAGGAAGTAATTTTTGTGTTTTATACGGGCAACGAAGAAAATTGAAGTATATAATATACGTTGAGAAGGTAGGGATTAGGAAGTATGGTTTGTACGGAGTATAAATGCTTGTAGATTCTAGTACAAAGAGCTAGTACGAGGGTAAGTGGGGAAGGGGTTGTGAGAGGTCAGAAGCTGCAACGGTTACAAGCAAGATGGATTTGATTCTACAAATGGTTTTGTTAAATGATTAATGGCTAGAAGGGGTTAATTAGTGGAGTATTAAAACACGAGTACCAGAACGATAACAACAACATAGAGTCTTAATCTTGCAATGGGGTGGGATAACTTGATTCATTCTTAATTTATTATTTAGTAACCTTCAACGTGGCGTTTTATGTGCGATTTTACATTAACAATAGTTTTACGCAAGGGTTCTTGAAAAACAAAAAAAGGTTGAGTTAGATGTTGACAAGGTAGTGATTAGGTAGTTAGTTTATACGGAGTATAATTTGTTTGTAGATTCCGGTTGAACTTTTCAGATTTTTGGAATTGTTTAGTTGTGTTTATAAAGAAGACTCATATGAATACTTTTTTTATGTAGTAAAGTCCAAACTCCAAATACATAACGGTGATCAATTATTACAAAAAAGTTGGATATTTTAAGCTAAATTATTGTACTATGAAATGGACAGTTAACCAATTACACATTCTTAAGTGTCGTAATATATGATTTAAGACAAAGTAGTTTGACAAGTCTGACTCCTCTCCAACCTCATCATTTAGTTGCCGTGAGGGCCCGTGACTTCGCTATTATTGTACAATTTGAAATACAACAGAAAGAACCTTCTAGGCCTTGTTACGATTATTGTCAAGACTCCTCATAATTTAGACATTATCCCTCAGAATCATCTCAAACTTTAATTTTCCACTTCACTTTATTTGCGAGGCTTAAAAAAGGCAAAAAATAAAATTCTACACACAGAATCCCTTTATTGGATGTCATTCGTACTCGTGGAGAAGTGTGTCAACACTCATGTAGAATATTAATGCTAGGAAGTTCGATCACAAAAGTGAAATGTGACCATCATACAGCAATGTGTGTTATATTTAACTTTAAAGCAGGTTTCATGTGGCAGAAGGTGCATTGTGGACATTCTCACATTCGATCATTTATTGATGTTCCAGTAGCTTGCAGATGTCCCAAAACAGTAGTTCTTGAGGTTTTTAGCAGAGAGCCAGATGCATTTTTTTGTATATCACGACAATTTAATATTCGAAGAGTAATGACAACGTACATAGTTTTATTTTGAGGAAGTGTCGTTAACATTTGATTTTATTATCGTATTAGCCTCCTCATTTCGACCAATATCAATCTTTTGAAAACTATTCCCGCATTAGTACAATGAAAACTATTCCCGCATTAGTACAATTAGGAATAATGGATGATTTAAATTGAGTTTTTTTTTTTCATTTATTTGCTCTATATATAGACTCTTAATCTACCTTTGGCTGATTGAATAAAAATGATACCAAAATTGATGAACATGAACACTACCATTGCCATTGCCTACTGTAATTGTTATATGTTATATATGTTGTGTCAACTTTTCCCTTAGTGGATACCAAAATCATAAACATTGTAGCCGCATTACGTCTTTATCATTCAAATATTGTTGATTTTCCTGACCAGATTAAGCGAGAAATTGCCACAATGAAGGTGATCAAGCATCCGAATGTGGTGCAACTTCATGAGGTACATTCTTCATTCCAAGATTTTTGGTTCTTATTCATAAACTGTGGGAATCCACTCAGTGTATTACTGCATCAAAGTATATTTTGTCAAAAAAATTTATTGTATAGGAGTTGCCTTTCCCTATATGAGTTTCTTTTCAATGACCATATGCTGCATTAGTGTTTGAGCTTGTGTTTGTTTTGGCTGAGATTTAGCCCTTACGGGGTTACGCACATCTGAGGCCTTGGGTTGTTAGCATGATTCTAGTATATGATTATCAAAAAATTTCCTAAGACGAGTTGGTGTTCGATGAAAATCGTTCATGTATGTTGCCTTTTGTCTGGATATCCAAACTTATATCTACATTTAGTTACTTTTGATCCTTTCGTGCGCAGGTCATGGCAAGCAAAACAAAGATCTATATGGTTCTTGAATTAGTTGATGGAGGTGAACTCTTTGACATAATAGTGAGTTTTTCATCTTTGAAATTACTTTTCTATATAATTTTGTTGGTCTCTTATTGCTGCTATATGCCTGTATGGAGGAAGTCATGATGTACTCAGGGTTATCCTTGATGGTATTGTCTAACTTTGTGACTTGTATACAATATGATACTTATCGATTTCAATCTTCCTTTATTTTGTTTTGTATAGGCCAAGCAGGGCAGGCTTAAGGAGAGTGATGCTAGGAAGTACTTTCAACAGCTAATTGATGCTGTGGATTACTGTCACAGCAGAGGTGTATACCACAGGGATTTAAAGGTATGTTGTTAGTGTTGCATGGGTTTAACTCTCAGCAGTTCATAGACTCCGTCTCCCCTGGGTTTTTAATATTACTTTCTCCTTTAATTTATGTGGCTTGCTTTGCTTTTCAGCCAGAAAATCTTCTTCTTGACTCCTTTGGTGTTCTGAAGATTGCGGACTTTGGACTAAGTGTATTTTCTCAGCAAGTTCGTGTGAGTATTACCTTTTTTTCCCTCAATGTATGGTTCTAATATTTGCGTCTGTTGACACTTGACAGCCTTCAACAACGAATCCCCATTCTGTAGGCGCATAACAATTTTTTAGCTACTTGAATTTCTGTATTTGTGAATTGCCTTAGCCTCCGACTACCCTTGTAGATTATCGTACTTAAATTCAATGCTTGTAGAATTTGTACACTCTTTCTATCTTTAATTTTGATTCCATGCTCTTGGAGTTTTTTAGACCGATGTACAAAGGCAGGTTGTAGTTTCAAATCATACTTATAGCCCACAACAGTCTATGCATTGCTGTTTCCCATTGGATGCATTTTATTTTTCTTCAACAATTCACATTGACTGTGTGTCGCATGATCGATACTCTGACATTCCGACATGACATGACCCTTTGACATTTGTTTCAGGCTAAAAATATGGAACTTCTTTCACTGAATAGCTTGCATCCAAGTTGGTGTAACATTAGCATTACTGAATCTAAAGCTTTCTGATTTATGGAAAATTCCTTATTCTACTCTATGCTGTCTTGTCATGTGAAGTTTGTTTACTCCATTTTAGATATATGTGTAGCTTCTTGTTGGTTTTGTATATTCTGGTCATCTACTGGTTTGTTAGGAGAATAATAAGGCATGGAAATATTGTCCCTTAAGTAGTTATGTTTAGAGTTCGAATGAAAACTGTGTTCCCATATTGATAGGAGTTATAACTTATAATTCATCTAAAACTACTGTACGATTTTGTATATAATTTGGCAACTATAATGATGTTTTGTTCCATCTTCCTGCAGGAAGACGGTCTGCTTCACACTGCCTGTGGAACTCCAAACTACGTAGCTCCAGAGGTACTTATGTTTCTAAGGATTGTGTAGTTGTGATATGCTTTTATGCCTATTGAATTGATTAGTTGCATATGGTGTCAGGTGCTCACTGATAAAGGTTATGATGGCGCTGCATCTGATGTATGGTCATGCGGGGTTATTCTATTTGTGCTTATGGCTGGTTACTTGCCTTTTGATGACCCAAATCTCATGACTTTGTACAAGAAAGTGAGTATTTATACTTTGGAGGAGGATCTGATGCATGAAACCTTTTGGAATCTGTTCTTAGTGCTGTCTCTCTTTTGCAGATCCAAAGGGCTGAAGTTATGTATCCATCGTGGTTCTCATCTGGTGCTAGGAAGCTGATTAAACGAATTCTTGATCCAAATCCGTTAACTGTAAGATCTGTAGCTTTATTCATGACTTCCATTTATTGTTCGTGTGGAAGTATCTGACATTCTTAGGTTTCCTTGGGGCATTATTTTTGTTTTGTGCTCTCTAATTAGAACAAGTACAACTCTACAGAGAATTGCGCTTTCTGATATTCTGCAAGATGAATGGTTCAAAAAGGATTATCATTCACCAAGCTTCGAAGAGGAAGAGGATGTGAATCTTGATGATATAGATGCTGCTTTTAATAACTCTGAGGTAAGTTTATTTAGTTTGTATCTTCAAAATTTGGTCTGGTGACATAGACAAAGCTCTCTTATACTCCGTATGAAACTAGATACCATTTCCACATGATGTTCTATTTCAACGACAGTCTCCCAGTGCCTCTCCTTCAGGCTTCAGTCTGTTAAAACAGTTGCCCTTTTTGTTACTCCAAAATAAAGCATGAACTCTATGTTACTCCGACACTTCACTTAGCTGCCGTGTCGCGTGTCCGACACCTACTTGTTCGACACCGACACGACACTTTAGCCAAAAAATTGAAAAAATCGCACAAAATAGCCGTATCCGACACTCGACACAACACCCGTGTCGGGGAATCAGAGTAACACAGCATTAACTTATTTAGTATGTACAAATGAGGTATATTTTGCTCTAAGATAAGCTAAGATGATGCACTTCTCAAAGGCACTATTTCGGTGAAGTATAAGCTTATTCAGCAAAATATATTTAGGCGTCTGTCTTTGGGATGAGCAATCTAATATATTTAGGCGACTGTCTTTGGGATGAGCAATCTAATATATTTAGTCGACTGTCTTTGGCAGTATATGAATCTGAAGATTTTTTTTTTGTATGTGCAGCGTGAAAATCTCGTTACAGAAAGACGGGAGAAACCTGTATCAATGAATGCTTTTGAGCTTATCTCTGGATCCCAAGGTTTCAGTCTTGACAGCCTTTTCAATAAGGAGCCGGTATGTCACTCTTTACACCGAATTCTGTTACACTGACGAAACTAATAGTTACATTATACTGTAATTTCATGGTTGTAATGGAGCCTTGTTACATTGTTGTGTCCATCTTTGTCATTCTTGAGTTGATTTCCTTCTCTCTATTTCAGTGTGTTGAGAAAAGATATTGATTTCGGTACAAGTGTCTTTTTATATATATCTTCAAAGGGAACGGGAATTTAAATTGAACGTCATTATCATCCATTCACTCCCGTAAATAGGTGTCCGTGTGTCGTTCTCGTTACCTCTCTTCTGACCTGTGATATATTTCTTCTTTCATTTGATACAGGGTATTGTAAAAAGAGAAACACGTTTTACTTCTCAGTGTCCGGCAAATGAGATCGTATCTAAGATTGAAGAAGCTGCCAAGTCCCTTGATTTCAACGTCCGGAAGCAAAATTACAAGGTAAATAACGTTCTTAATAATCCAAAATTCATTCTTTAAATATTCTGTTGGTATTTAATTATATTATATATGATCGATTGTATCAGATGAAGTTACAAGGTCATACAAGTGGAAGAAAGGGACGCCTTTCTGTGGCTACAGAGGTATTCTCTCATTTGATTGATGTTATGTCTAATACTTTGGTGTTCTGCCATTCTCGATGATGAATAACTCCTGTTGCAGTGTGACTCCTTTACTAACTATACTTTATATGAGGTGCTCGTACTCGGGTTTCAACGCTTGTGTCATTTATTGGTGGTGCACATAGGAATTTCGTGCAAATATCAAACTTAGAACTTGAACGTCTTTGCTTGCTTTCTTGAGTTTGTGGTTGTGTAAAATGTCGTACCTATTCTCTCTTTCCGAATCTAAAGTGGTCAACCCTTTCTTCTGTTTAAGAAGTCTACAAAAAAACTATACTTATATGAGATGGTTTCAATTTAAGACCAACTTATTAACCCCATAATCAAACAAGGAATACAAAGATTTCAGCTAGTCTCACATATTTGACCGTCTTATTTACAAGACTTGCGAGTCAGGATAAAGACGCTCTTATGAAACCCAAACTTTATTTTATTTCCTTTTATATTAAGCTTAATAGAGTTGTAATAACTGTAACTAAGTGAGTTGTAATAACTTCAGGTATTCGAAGTTGCTCCATCCTTGCATGTAGTAGAGTTGAGGAAGACGGGTGGTGATACCTTAGAGTTTCACAAGGTAGGTGCTCTTCTTGTGATATTCAGATAACCTGCTTCACTTCTTGTTTTTGCCTCTGATATTAGATCGAACTTCTGTAAATGACAGTTTTACAAGAACTTCTCATCCGGATTGAAAGACATAGTTTGGAAATGCGACGTTATTGATGAAAACAAAAGGTGCACATAAGCTTTCATCATACCTTATCCACTCACTTGCTCTTTTACTTCTCACTAAAGAAAGTAGCATGCTTTTGAACAGATCATGAACAAACACACAGGAGGTTTAAATGCGGTGCTATCGGCGACAGTTTGATGCTTTAGGTGGAAATCTAAAGATGGCCGGTTGTCTATTAGTAACCCTCCTCCCGAAATATGGGTGTGATGTGGTGTACAAACTGTAGTTCGAGAATGTGATTGTATCACCGGTGTAATTGAGTATTGAGTTCAATACCAGTATAATTTCATTAATGTAATATCATTGTTTTAAAACTCTTCTCGCACAAGGCCACAAAAAAAGACTGGTCATTTTATTAAATCGTTCGTCTGTTTTTGCTATCAAGTCCATAATACACACATAACTGAACAACACTACATGACATATGACTAAATCTAACAATACTGCAAAAAGATGACCACGTCGGGCATTAGAACCAAGTTGGAGTACGGAAAACTGGACATGAACGTCTTCAATCACATCAACCTCCCAAAAGATACTTCTCAAAACCGATTTGGTGCATGAGTTGAGAGCGTAGAAATGAAAGGTGGAATGCAAACTGTATTAGCTTGCTTCCAATGGAGAATAAACTCCACACCTTGGTAGTCTCACTCAATAGTCACGCGGCCAACGACTGGCCTACATTGGCCTCATTCTACAACACATTCCTGCAAGATTTCGGCAGTAGGCTGGCAAAGAGTAGAATTGCGGCGTGCCAAATGCCATTTACTCCATGTGGTCGTCTGTCGTAATATTTCCAAACTTGCGCCTCTGGTCTCTCCTTCACTTTTTCTTTTCTTTACCCCTTTTCCCACATACAACGGTCTTATGTGAAATTTAAGACATAAGTTAATCTAGCATTGCACTCGACAATGTTTGTCTAATTGTCGACACACAGGTGGTTCAAAATATTGATTGAAAGCTGATTCTGTGATTCATCTACTTCATTTAAATTGTACAACTAATCAACAAGCGTCGGCAAGAAATTAAACATGAAAACATCATACTCTGTGACTCAAGCCAAAGCTTGTCTAATGATTATTATGATGTGATTCCAAAATTAATTTATGGAAGCAACTCTTATCCAACTCATTTGCAATTAATGATGTGTTTCGCGTACAAGGAGTGCCTACATTTTGGTGAGAAGGACCTTGTCACTATAACGAAAATGGGACCGAGAATTTGGACTGTTGGATGAATGACCGGGGTCACTCATTTGTATTTGTGCGGTGTTTAGCATACAATGAGGAGTCGTGGACTCGTGGTGGTTAACGTAAGATACGTAACATTTTTATTGGATGTATAAGTGTCTGCAATGAAATGAAATGGATTAAGAGGTGTAAATGATCGAGATTGTTCGCTCGATGAATCCTTAAGGTGGGTCTTGTTAAATTGATTTTTGAGCTCGAGTTTGTTTCAAAGAAGGTTCCATTGAGCCAAGAAGAGTTAACAATTGACATGGTCACATGGCCTGGTAAGTGGTAAGCATGACTGGTTGAGTGGTTGGTGCTGATAATGATAATTTTAGAATGCAATTTGTGGTTTGGCAACTGTTTGGATAATTAGGTATTTAGGTATCTTTTTAAAAGTTTGATTTTGGCCTTACTTTCCAAATTTCAATAGGGCCCTTAATTCTTCTCATGTTGACAATTTTGTAAGTAATAAGATATAAATATAATAGTTGAAGTGCAACTATTATCTTAAGGTTTTGGTTGAGATGTTTAATCTATCATAGTATCAGAGACAGTGTGACTAAAGGTCACGGGTTCAAATCCTGGCAGCCCCTAATAACTCACGAAGTGTGGATCGTCCGTTTATGCTAAGTGTTACCATTGATCTAGATCGGAGGGACTATAATAGTTAAGCCTCAACCATCACCTTAAGGTTTTGGTTGAGATTGTTCGGGTAGCCAAAAAACCTCACTATTACATCAAATTTAACCATTGTAGTAACAGTACAAATTGTTATTTTCTCCATTGAAATTGGTCGTTAAATTGCTTTGACGCTACCTCCATCTTAGTTATTTGTTATCTATTTTCATTTTGGGTTTATCAGTGAATTGTTATCTATTTCTATTTTTAGTAAATTTTATATGCAAAGGGTAGTGTGCAAGTCGATCAAATAATAATAACGGTCCTGATTTTCGCATTACACATTTTACTTATCTTAAAACACTGTTGACAATTATACCCCTCATCATGATTTTCGTAGTACACATTTTACTCATCTTAATACACTGTTGACAATTATACCCCTCATTTCCATCTCATTTTCCCTCTTAACCTTTTTTCTACTGTTTTCTCTCTAATGTCAAAACATTCATTCAGCAAAAAATTGGCAAAGCATATCGACATGGGGCAAGACCACCAACGGTGAAGAGGGACACCGCCGGTGAGCAGGGTCGCCGCTGGTATAAATATAGAAAAAAAAGCATTGCTTATAAATATAGAAAACAACAAATGAATTTAAACGTACTACATTAAAAAAAACATTGTGTAAATATATAAGGAAAAAAAACAAAGGAATTGGAATGTACTACATTGAAATAAAGCATTCCATAAAAATATAGAAAAAAACATAGGAATTGAATACAGTACATTGACGAAAAAATCAACATTGTACTAAAGAAGACCACACAATACAAACTACAATGAAAACCAAACAACACTATACAGTAGAACACTATATTTGAGAAAAAAAAAAAGACAAAGACAAAGACACAGTAAACAAACACTATACAGTACAACACTACCCATGCCGGCCAATCCATTCGCCGACAGTCACCCTTCGCCGTCCGTCCAATCCCAACACCGACCATCCCTTCGCCGTCACTGCCATTATTAAATAAAACCCTTAGCAATTTAATAATTTAGTCATAAAACCCTAATTAAAAAAGAATAAAGAAATTAAAATATAATAAAGAGTCAATTTATTTTATTAATATTAGATTAACGTATAGATACATGCTCTTTTTTTTTGCGAAAATGTAAGCATTTCATTAATAACGCAAATTTACATTACAAACGTTTTCCAACACCATTCTACTTTCATGCTTATGCTAAATTAATTGCACCATAGACAACCAATGAATATCTTTGGTCGAGATCCCATCAGTTTTACATTGCAAAAAATCTACTCTTAATCGTTCTCTGAATTACTAAAGTAAGGCGTTGATGTAAGATTTAATTAACCTCGCAAGTGAACAAGTTATCGTTGCGTATTGCAAGGGTCGTATCCCAAGGGACGGCGGTTAAGGCTCTAAGGCGATTAAATCGAGTTTAGTTTAACTCTAGCTAATAGCAAGTGAGTGATGGTGAATAAAGTTAACTAAGACTAACAAATAAGCAAAGATGTGATTGAAAACAAAGATTTAAAGAAACTAAGGTGAATAGGCTCATTAATATATGTGAAAGTCGATTATGGCGAGGGTTAAGACTTGTCTAATGATGAGTCTAGGTATGTTTCCACCTCTCGGTGCAAGACGGTTAATAGGCAAGTCTCCACCTCTCGGTGTGAGACGGACCCTAGTCTAAGATTCGATTGGGTTCTCGCCCTAAGCTCCCCCTAAACAATCAAAACACACACAAGTATCAAAACAAGTCCAAGCTCTCACCCAAACTAGTGATTAAACATGGAAATAATTCAAATTACTCATTCAAGCATTTCATCAAACACTTTGTGTGCACAAAATAATTAGACTAACAAAAGACTCAATCTTTATACCCAATTACCATAATCAAACCTTAAACCTACATTAACTCCCCCATCTACCCTAGTGATACACTACTCACTCATATTAATGAATGAAAGCATTAAAGATAAAGACTTTGATATCAAATAGACAAGGGAAGGCATTCTCAACATCTAAAACTAATTAAACAAGCAAGAATAAGTAATTAAATGACAAGTAATGAATTAGAGATGAGAAATATACCAAACTTGTAAGAAAGATTGAAACTTGGATTAATAACTAAATAAGAGTCTCTTCTTCTTCAAATTACAACCCAAAATATCAATAATAACTAATAGAGAGACTAGATCCAATAAAAGTAACTAGAAATAAAAAGTGATTATGATAAATTAATAGAGGATTAAACTAGTTAGAGGAAAATAATCCTACTAATTATAGTTAGGGGGTCTTTGTCTCGAAAATGGCCTTGGCATAGTATCAGGTGGCCACAGTCGGTGGGCAGGCTGCCGATGGCACCACCGGCTGGCGCACGCGTTTCTTCTCCTCTCTTTTCTTTCGCGTGGAACGACGGGGGCGGCCGGCTGGGGGTCTCTGTCTCGAAAATGGCCTTGGCATAATATCAGGTGGCCACAGCCGGTGGGCCGGTTGCCGATGGCACCACCGGCTGGCGCATGCGTTTCTTCTCCTCTATTTTCTTTCGCGTGGAACGACTCTACAGCTGGCTGGTCGGCCGCCGATGGAGGTGGTGGTCCGGCATATCCCTTCCTCCTCTCTGCTTCTTCTTCTTACTTCTTTCACGTGTTTCATCATCTTTGTTTTCTTCATTTTCTTTTTTTCTTTTCTTTCTTTATTCTTTTCTCTTTTATTCTTTTCTCTTTTATTCTTTTCTTCTTTTCTTTTCCTTATGTATTTGTTTTGTGTTGGTTTCTCGATTCTCATCCCGTCTCGTCCTTATCTTGGCATATTTCTTATAAAATGAGACGGAAATAAATAATGTGAGAGTACGCGGAATGAGGGCCAAAATTCAATAAAACCGACGCTAAAACTAAATTAAATACGCCGAGAGTAAAGAGGGGAAAACGGTCCAACTTAATCGTATATCAGGCATTCAGCTCTTGTGATTCTTTCCTGGATTCTAGCTTCATTCCTTTGCATCCATATGGTATACCAACACGCCAAAATAGCAGCAGTCGTGATAGTCTTCCTCAGTTTCCCCATCTCTTCTTTGCTTTGCCCTTCAAGCTTTCCCAGTTGACATAGATCAGCTGCTAACCAGTTGCTTACTCCCATCAGAAGTTTCTGACTGAACTGGCAATCCAGAAAAAAATGCTGATGAGTCTCATGATGCATTTGACAGATACAACACTTATCATCAGCAGTCACCTGATACATCAGAAGTCTTTCCTTGAGCATTAAAGCCTTATGAGCCACCATCCAGGCTATATAACTGTGTTTAGGAACTGCCAAAGGGCACCCGATAGCCCTATGGCAGTCCACATGATCTCTAGCTTCTATTTATGAGCCATTCATAATAGCTCTGAACTGTGTAACCATCTAGTCTAATCCTCCAAATACCATCTACTAAACCATCCTATAAAACCTCCTTCACCTTACAAATCTTCTTCCAATGCCAACTGCTGTCAACTATAGGTGTAAAAGTAGTCCAGGGTAGCCCTTTTAAATAGATGTGATTAACCCATTGTACCAATAGCTTATCTGGTTTAACTGCAAGCCACCAAACTAACCTCCCCACTAAGGCAACATTTCACATCTGACTTTGTTTTAAACCTAATACTCCTTCTCTCTTGGGAACACATATATTATGCCATCTAATATTAGGGGTTGTGTTATACTCAGTACTGCCTTCCCAGAGAAAGTTCCTGCAAATCCGAACAATTGTGCTAAGAATTCCTTTAGGCAAGACAAACATGGTTGCCCAATATTTATGCAGAGTAGACAAAACAAAAGAGGCCAAAACAAGACGTCCAACATAGGACAAATGTTTAGCACCCAAGCTCCTTATCCTCTCTACAATTTTATCAAACAAGGATTTACAATCGTTTTTCATGAGTCTACCAGCAGTTATAGGCACTCCAAGATACTTGAAAGGCAATTTGTCTTCAATGAACCCTGAAATGGATAACACTTCCTTCTTCAGAGCACTGAAAAAAACATTAAAATAAGTACAGGATTTTTGAGCAATTATTTGTAGACCTGAGGCAGCAGAAAAAGGAGGTAGGCCCTCAGTATCACCATAATAGAAGTAGCATTCCCTTTACAGAATAATAAAAGATCATCAGCGAACATTACATGGGTAAGCTTCATCTGTTTGCAAAGAGGGTGATAGCTGAAAGACAATTTCTCAGTAGCACAAGCTAGTATTCTACTCAAGTACTCCATGCCCAAGGTGAAAATAAGGGGAGACATATGATCACCTTGGTTAAGCCCTCGTTTACCAGGGAAAAAGTCCAAAAACATCTCCATTTAGAGCAATAGAATAAGTTGTACTAGTCACACACTCCATCACTAAATCCCTGAAAGTTCTAGGAAAATTAAAGGCCATCAGAAGCTCATTGAGAACTTTCCAACTGAGAGAATCATATGCTTTCATTAATTCCATTTTGAACATACATCTAGCTGAACATGCCTGCCTGTTATATAACCTGACCAGATCTTGGCACACAAGGATATTTTCAATAATACTCATGCCCTTAATAAATCCACCCTGATTTAAACTAATCAACTCATGCAACACATCAGCAAGCCTAGCACAAATAAGCCTGGAAATGCATTTATACAACACATTACAACAGGCAATTGGACGGAATTGAGTAACATGATTTGGCATCTTGCATTTTGGTATAAGGGTGAGTATTGTAGTATTCATCTGCTTAAGCAACTTCCCAGTTTTGAACACATCTTTGACTGCCTCATACCTTATCACCAATAATACTCCATGAGGCCTTAAAGAATCCACTAGAGTAACCATCAGGGTCTGGAGCTTTATTTTCAGGAATTGAGAAAACTGTAGACTTTATTTCAGCATTAGTAACTGGTCTAAGCAATATCCCATGAATATTTTCATTGCACACCTTCCCTAACTGAATAATCTTAGCATTCACAATGTTAGTTTGAACTTCAGTCCCCAATAACTTTTTTAAAGTAAAATAAGAAAGCTTTTTGAATTCCTTGAGGGTCCTCATACATCTTCCCATTATCTCCTTTCACAGCTAAAACACAATTCCTTAAGAAATGGCTTTTTATACCACCATGGAAATACTTAGTGTTACAATCACCATCCTTCATCCAAGCAGCTTTAGCCTTTTGACTCAAAAAATGGGTGCATGCTACTTGTAGCTACTTGTATACTGAAATAGCTTCTTTCTCTTTACCAATCCAAATAGCATCTCCAGGGTTATCAACTAGCTGAATCTGAATATACTCAAGGTTTTTCAGAGCCATAACAACGTTGTTTTCAATATCACAAAAGTAATCCCTATTATATTTCCTGAAATTGATCTTCAATTGTTTAAGCTTCCGCACTAAACAAAACATCCTTGTTCCTCTATACTGCATATTCATTCCACCAGTTATTAAGGTGAGTGAGATAATAAGGAATTTTCCCCCACATGTTGAAGTATTTAAAAGGTTTCTTGTGTTGAGTCTGGTGATTTTTACTCTTCATGAGACAAGGAGTATGATCAAAATATTCTTCAGGTAGGAAATGGGCATATGTATCACTCATTTGAGCACCCCAATCCATATTCACCAAAGCCCTATCCAATCTGCTATAAATTCTAGTATCAACAGCTTGCTTATTATTCCATGTAAATAAAGATACCATAGCTGGATTGTTCATCAACCCACATCTAGTTAAACAACTCTGAAAATCATCAATCTCATCATCAGTGCTACTCCCTCCTAATCTCTCAGAATGAGATAGGACAGTATTAAAATCCCCACAAGCTATCCAAGGTCCCTTAGCTACATCACTAAAATGAATTAGCTGATTCCATAACTTCTTCCTTTCATTAATATCATTGAATGCATACACCATAGATAAGAAGATTTCCTTTTTAGTAGCAATTACAGAAATTCTCATGTTGGTACACTGAGAAGAATAATCATAAAAATCAAGCTGAAAAATAACAGGATTCTACAGAACCACCCCCCTCCTTATGCCATCTATTATTAGTAGTTAAACTTCATCCATCATATTGTATCCCTTTAATACTATTTAGAGACAAGGATTTAACCTTTGTCTCCAGAAGACTAAATAATCCAACCTTATTAAGGTACATAAACCATTTGACATGTCTTTGCTTTATAGGATTATTAAGTCTTCTTACGTTCCAAAAACCTATGTTATACATTATTCCCCACCACATGGTGATGATCACTACCACTTGTCCCAATTTCTACCTTGGGTGTATTAGATTTGTTCAATGCTTCTAAGAAGGTTTGCTGCCCAAAAGTACTTCGACTATAAGCTTCTTCAGTAACCTCGCATGCCTACTCATTCTCATAATAGGTCTAACAGGAGAAGGAACCATGGAATAAGATCCACCTTCCTGCCACACTACTGGAGTTTTTAATTGCAATTCAATTTGGGGATTGGTCTGTTGCACAACCACATGAGATTGTGGTAACTTTCCTTTCCCTCTTACAAGTTTCATAGCCTCCATAATCTTAGGTCTCCATTCCCTGTTGACATGCTTTAGTATTAGGATGTGGTTTCTGCACAGGATGCTTCTTGGGTTTCCCGCATTCAGCATGAGCATGACCCACACCTTTACAAACACTACGCATCATAGGCTTCCATTCATACTCTACTACAATTTCAACCACTTCACCATGTTCATCCATAAACTTAACTTTATCCATAATAGGTTTTCCAAATATCATATCAATCATGACCCTGGCATACCCTATTCTAGATAGTTTTTTCATCTGTTGCCTGATCAAAATGAATAAAATCCCCCAAAAGTCCATCAATACGAAACAAACCTTTACCCCACAATTTCAGAGGAAGTTTGTGCAATTTAACCCATACTGGAACCGATTTGACCTCATGTTTAACTAAATCAATTTCTGGTGACCAAGGTGTAACAATAAGAGGCTTATTGTCAAACAGGTAGTGTCCCTGTTTCAATACTCCTTCCATTGCTTCCTTAGTCTTAAAACGAACAAGAAAAACTCCATTGGGTAGAAAAGATAATTTGTCTACCTGTTTTAACTACATGTTGTTCATTTGGATACTCGTTGATGCTTTTATGGAGTTTGAAGTTAAGGTGTAGAGAGAAGGTGGAGATGACGTAGAAAGAATTAGGTTTAATGTATTTTTTTTGTGAAGGGTAACACCTGGAAAGTTTGGTGTAAAATGTACTAAAATGAGTAAAAAACGTAATGCGAAAATAAACTCCGTTAATAATACTGTATTACTTAGTTAGACATCCACTTTAGAGGTGGCGATCGGGTCACGGGTCACGGGTTGGGTAGGTTCATGTCGGGTTCGGGTTGGAAAAATAAGGTTGTTATCGGTTATCGGTTATCGGTTATCGGTTTAACATCGTGTCGGGTTGGTTTTGGTTCAACCAATTTTATCGGGGCGGGTCGAGCCGGGTAAACTTTCGCCGGCTCTAATCCAGTTGTATATCATTGGTATTTGTGACCGAATCAATAGATAACAAATGACTAGACATTTATGCTTGTTTTATTTTATTTCTGAGGAAAGTGCATCAAATATTATTAGGGAGTATGTGATTGCTTGTCTCATCCATTTTGGGTACGTGGACAGCCTAGTGGTTTCCTTGTGTGAATGTTTAATTCCTCAAATAAATAACTCTTTGATAATTCTTCATTAAATGCTCTCTATTCTCTTATGGGAGTATACATAAACGCTTCCCACCTATAAACCAACCAACCGAATTTCCAATCCCGGCTTCCACACTTAGATTTGTCACAACTCAGAGACTCATAGCTTCATGGTATTTGACTATACTTCCCACGTATTACATCAAATAGTGACAACCATATTACTCAACGTTTTAAAAATACACGATACATGACTAGTCACTTGCACTCGATCTTCGGTAATTTAAGGGGTCGTTTGATTAAACACGAAACTTAATTTTCCTAAGAACTTTATAATTTATGGGAATTAAGTTTCTTTATCCATTTCAGGTGAATTTAGGAATAGTTTTTGACTGCTCATGTAAGAATTAAATTACATAGAGCTTCTAATGACCAAGGGGGAGTAGGTAAGTCACTTCCTACACTATGTAGGCATTGAAAGTAATAGGATATAAATATAATATATGAGCCTCAACCATAATCTTAAGGTTTTGATTAAAATGATTCATCTTTGGTCACATGTTCAAACTCTGGCAACCTTCAATATCTCACAAACTCACACAGTGGAAACTCAGCACATGGTCAGGGGGGTCTGTGCATTAACTACTATTCAAGCCCAATATACATTCGAGTGAGGAGGTATAATATGATATAAATATAATATATGTGTATCAATCATAACCTTAAGGTTTTGGTTGCCATAATTTTTCTATCAGGAATTCCAATTCCTCTATTTTCCAAGTTTTATGGCAACCAACAACCCATGTTTTTTAAAAATTATGGAATTTTCTGATTCCTGTGTTTCTCAAGAGGCAACCAAACGACCCCTAAGTTAGTGATAATGTCAGGATTTATAGTTAGAGAAAACAGCGAGAGGGTGAACAAGTAATACTATATGAAGCAATGTAAACTTGAGAAAAATTGTAAAAACATTTTACAAAATTTTCGTCGTTTAAGGAAGCGAGCGATTATACCAACTCCCTCTTAACTTGGTCACTATTTGAAGTCAAATCCAGCTAAAAAGGAGTAACATGCGTTGTTTTATTAATTGTTATGACTAAATGTTTTGAAAACGTGTAATTGTTGTTGTTACTTGAAGGTTTACAGTTTACTTGAACGAAATCTGGTTCTTGTTCCTCCATAATACATGCACTCTTTTTCTCCATCTATTGCTTCCAATTACTCTTCCTACATGTCACACTCACTAGTTGCTTCCATGGACTTTACTGTGGTTTACAATTTCTATAGCTTTCGAAATAACTCTATCAATTTTACGAGTACATCCATGTCAATAGACAATTGTCGCTACGATAATGCAGTTTTAGTTAACATACTCAATTTCTTCAGGTATGACCCGATTGCATTTCTAGTTTGTTGTCTTAACGAGTTTGTTACATAAGTTTAGTACGTCCTCATGAAGACCGTTTTAATTTTACAACGTAGCATTTTAGCTAGACCCGGTCTAATTCTATATAAATGATTGTTTGATTGTGATGAATGTCGATTTGTGTGTAGTTAGGTTTAGTAGTACGAATAAAGCAAAGAACGTAAGGTAAGGACACAAGAGATTTGGTTACGCGGAAAACCTTACGAGGGAAAAATCACCGGGGAGCAAAATCCAACCAACTAGATTCGATATAAATTTAATTTGGGCGTATAAGGAGATCGAGTTGATTCAATTACTATTGCTTTGCTCTTAACTAAGGTTTTTGTGTATGTATGAAACTATGAATGAATATCTTTCTCGCCTTCTCGACTTATATATCGTAACCCTAATAGGGTTTCTTTGACTTAGCTTGTCTCTCGAGATAATGTATGTTGCCGCCAACCTATCAACGGGCTTTCATCCTACTTCCCGATCTCCTGCTATCCGAACTCCTACCTCTGTTACACCTTGACTTTTACCCGCTAACAATTTCCTCCTGGCCCATGTACACGAAATTAGGCCTAAACATATTACACCAGAGAAAAATATGTCGTCTTAATTAAGTTTAGGACAGTCTCAAATAAGATTTTGTGTTGACCTAGACCCGGGAATAATCCTAAGTCACACTTACACTTCAACTTTTTTAACCATAAATTAAAAGCAAAAACATCCAAGAAATTCTCACAAGATCTTACAAAGTTAGTAGGTTACCTATCTTAATTATATTCCCATAAATTTATCCGAAGTGTCCTAGCTTCCTAGTTTGGGTGGTTGAACTATCCATCCAATTTTGGGAACTACTCACATTTAATTCCATACATTCCACCATGTCCAGCTTTCTTGCAGCTCATTCCATAACACAGTACTTCTTAATTATTTTACTTTAAACATCCTTATATAAATGGTCCTAAGAGATTAGAAGCACCTCATATACTCCTCTCATTATATTAATTATATTAATTTTTGTTAACATTTTTCTAATTAATTATGATAATTACTTCTCATTATCATATATTTCTTCCACTTTATAACAACCTTACCTAGACGTAAAACCATACATGTTATATAGTCCCTCATATTAGATTTTAAACTTTCATTACATATATAATAACTTCCTTAAAACCCTCATTAGAGAAAACTGAGTACTACTATAAAATGTCGAGTATAAATATGGAGAAGGAGAGACTAATGGCGGACATGGCGTTCAATGATGAAGCGTCCATCGTCATTAAAATCCGTCGTAAGTTGCCGGATTTCTTACAATCAGTGAAGCTTAAGTACGTGAAATTAGGGTATGGTTACTCATGTAACTCTCCTACGTCTATTATTATTTTCCTTGTTGCTTTTCCACTCTTAATTTCAACCCTGGTCCAACTTACCGGTCTAAGAAGAGACCGGGTTTCTGATTTGTGGACGAACCGGATGGTTTTTATTGACACAGCTACCGGTCTAACCGGGTTGGTTGTATTAATAATTGTCTTGGGTCTATATTGGGCAAAGAGGCCTAGACCGGTCTACTTGGTTGATTTTGCATGTTACAAACCGGGAAATGAAAGAAAAATGTCGGTCGATTCATTTATAAAAATGACCGAAGAAACCGGTTTTTTCACTGAAGAAACCGTCGAATTTCAAAAGAGGATCGCAAGGAGGTCTGGTTTAGGGGATGAAACTTATTTCGCCGAGGGTATTACTTCAAACCCGCCCGATTCATCCCATGGATCGGCCCAAGCGGAGTCAGAGTCGGTCATTTTTAAAACGGTCGACGCTCTCCTGGAAAAAACCGGAGTCAGACCGGAGGAAATTGACATCTTAATAGTAAACTGTAGTTTGTTTAACCCAACCCCATCACTTTCATCTATGATTGTTAACCACTACAAACTGAAGCCCACAATCAAGAGTTTTAACTTAGGTGGGATGGGCTGTAGTGCGGGCCTAATATCCATAGACTTGGCCCAACATTTATTAAGGGCTAACCCAAACTCTTATGCCTTAGTTTTTAGCACAGAAAATATTACACAAAATTGGTACTTTGGCAATGACCGGTCCATGTTATTAAGCAATTGTATATTTCGAATGGGTGGGGCCGCGGTTTTATTGTCCAACAAGCCTTGCGACAAGCCTCGGTCAAAGTATGAGCTGATTCACACTGTCCGAACCCACAAGGGTTCAGACAACAATAGTTTTAATTGCGTCCATCAAAGAGAGGACTTGAAGGGAATTATTGGCGTTTCACTTGCCCGTGAGTTGATGGCCGTGGCAGGGGATGCACTTAAGACTAACATAACCACACTTGGACCACTAGTGTTACCGTGGTCCGAACAATTTATGTTTTTTGTTACATTGGTTAGAAGGAAGGTTCTCAAGGATCTCAAGGTAAAGCCATACATTCCAGACTTTAAATTGGCATTTGAACATTTTTGTATTCATGCCGGAGGAAGAGCCGTGTTAGATGAAATGCAAAAGAATATGAACCTTAGTGAATGGCATATGGAACCGTCTCGAATGACCTTACATAGGTTTGGGAATACGTCGAGTAGTTCATTGTGGTACGAATTGGCTTATACCGAAGCCAAAGGTAGGGTTAAGAGTGGTGATCGGATTTGGCAGATCGCGTTTGGGTCGGGCTTTAAGTGTAATAGTGCAGTTTGGAGGGCACTGAGCAAAATTGAGGTTGGTAAGTCTAAGACAAACCCATGGATTGACTCAATTGACAACTATCCTGTGAAGATTCCTCTTGCTTAGGCAAAGGATAAGAGAACTAATGAACTATGTTGTTGAAATTATTGTTGGTAGGTTGGAAAAAAAAATGTGTTATTATTTTGGCATTTATACTTATTTGTATCAAGTCTAGAAGTAGTTGCTTGTTTAAAAATGATTTGTCATATTGTCTTACAAAGGAAAATCCACTCATGAATTATGTATGATTCATGATACAATTGGGAAGTGTATAGAGATGCAATGTATACTTTTGACTATACAATTGTATAAAACCTATGAATCAGAATTTATTTTTTTCAGAAATTTATCATGTCTTATAATATACACAAAGGGTGAAAAGGCTAGAGTTACACCAAGTGTATGATGCCTCTCATACACCGCCAATAAAAATCCGCCACTTATCAATTCTGAAAAATCTATTTTAACTTCTTATTTTGCCTGATTCCTTTCATTACTTAGCCCTCAATAATTGTGTTCTCGGTATTGATAGTCTACCTTATTAATTATTTTAATTGTAAATAGTTTTGTAGGTTTATTTTTTATGAAACTCAATTTATTATTAATACCTTTATTATTTTTACTTATTAGTTACCGTATTTTTATACCGTCTGTTTATACGGTTTCATATATTTGTACCCGAACTCTTATAGTATTCGTATTCGTATTCGTATTATACTTCGTGTACTTGTACCTCATCTTATACAAAATTAATTACCCGTCTATGTATTTTTTTTTTTTTTTTTTCTATAAGATTATTTTAATTTTATTTTTAATTACCTCAATATTTCTCAGTATTTTTTTTGGCCTAATTATTTACGGTTAGTAAGGTATTTCAATTTACTTATATTTTATTTATTTCAATATAAGAAATCACTTTATAAATAGTTTAAACAATAATGTGATTTAGCTAAAACAATATAGTAATAGTTTAAAAAAAATGTCTTGACAGTTGTTGAGATTTAGTGTTATATTTTAGTAATAATTTTCAAAATATTATTTAATTTACAAATAGTACTTTGTAAGGAAAAAAATGGTAATTTACTTTATAAACAATAATCGGACTTAGTTTTTTCTAGTACTTTTTAAGGAAAAAATGGTAATTTTTTAATCTATGAATGTGAAGGGTCGTTAGGGTTTTGGAGGGAAACATTGAATTTGGCGGGAAACAATGCACTTAGTATTAGCTTTTGTAGGGAACTAGAGTATTATAAATTAAGTCATTCCCTCCAAATTTTATATCACTCAAATACATCTTCCCTACTATTCTACTAGGTAAATGAAAGTACCCCCAACTCAACACAACTCAAAACTAGTCTTTAAAATGTCAGAAGAAAAAAAAGCACACGCTAGGGACACAGTGGGAACCAGGTTGTTCATGAGAGAAATAATAAAGAAGGTCGGTCCTAAAACCGTCCAGAACGTTTTGAGCCGGGTTCGACCCGATTATCATGGTAATTCTTTCCTCGTCAATATATACGAGGAGGAATTTAACATGCTGAGCTGGGGAAAATTCAAGCTCGATAAATTGTACTGGAAAAGAATCGACGATGGGTTTGAGATGTTAGCTACCCCCAAAGTTGAGTTCATCATTGTTAGGGTGGAGGAGAAGGAAGAGGACGAGGTGAAGGTGATTGAGGTGGTAGCTACTCCACCTAAACCTAATGGAAAATCGCCGGTGATGAATACACCGGACATCCTGTGATACACGGATTGGTGATCCTTGCCGAACTGTGGTACACGAGGAACCACGGAGGGGCGCACTTGGACAATGGACAAGCGTAGAAATACGCATTTGTGAGTCGCCACCAATTTTTATGGAAAATTAGAACCGTTCGATTACTTTATGCCATGTCAAGACACAAATTAATGATATGAACACTAAGAACTCGTTACTCTTAGCCTTCTATGTCTAGAATGATTCTCGTGGATGCCAATGAACACGGATGTTCACAGAGGTCTGGAGTAAGGGGTAAGGGTACGTATTAGGAAGCTCTTTAATCGAACACCTAATCCCGCTTGTCTCTATAGAGGCCTCTACTAATGATTAAGGAAATCGTTCGTACTTGATATGGTATTGATTGTATGCATGCAATGCAACATCCAACGTTTTAATTCTAGTATGTGAATTAGACTATATCGGTGAACATGTAATCAGCACTCAATATGTCGAAATTGGGATTAGAATGAATTATATACGAAAGGCAAATAAACCATAAAATTACAATGATTAAATGAGATTACAACAGATTACAAAGATTACGGGATCTACGTCAGAAATATACTCAAAACGGAGATTTGAAGAAAAAAGAAAAGGTTTGAAAAAATAAAAGACATATTAGGAGCGATAATATGACTAATAGTTAATTAATTACGTAATTAAAGCTACGTCAAGGCGAAAACAGATGTGCAGGGACATAAGTCAACCCAGAACAGGAGCAGCAACAGCTGCGTCCTCTGGAAGAGGTGCATGGCTTGTTGCGTTTGTTCTTGAGCTGAATTCTGACTGTGAAGTCAGAAGCGAGAAGTTAATGTTGTTTTCTATATTTAAGATGGATTATTGACTTATGATACTAGTAGAAGTGGTTTAACATATTAATTACACAATTTATATCCACAATGAATCCAGAGATTTGATATGAACGAATCGAACCTCTAAAACCCAAATTTGATTCAAAGACGAAAACCCGCTAATATTGAATTATTAGGGATCTAAGTAAACAGCAAAACGTTTTATAAAAGAATAAATATGATTTATGTACGAAGAAAAGAGAAAATAAGAAAAGGAAAATAAAGACGTAAAAACAAGAGGAAGAAGAAGAAGAGTAGGAGCAGGCAGCCTCTGGGAGCTGCGACTCTTCGAAGAGGCGCATATGCTTCTGCGTTTCTTCTCGACGTCTGATGATTACTAAAAAGGTTTTGTTGAAAACGGTTTTACTTTGAAATTGGTTTTGAATTTATTTCTGACATGGATCTTACATTAATTGAACGAATAAAATAAATACAATACAAAAGATGGTATTTACACCCTCAGACTTACATGTTGACGAAACGAGATATTAACTAAGTTAACTGATGATTCATATTTATATACATGTTTTTGTCTCCCCTAAGTCACTTTAGTGACGGTTTTTAGTGCCTAAATGAACAATTAAATGTCATATTTGTTAGAATGTCGATACTGCCGCCTTTTGGTGTTTTAATGCAGATTAGATGCATTTGCGGAACAATTAGATGATAACGAACACCGCAGAGTCGATAGGCACAAAGATCGAGTTGAAAGAAGAAGGAACGAAGCAAGAAGAGGAGCTACACAAAGACACTCGATCGAGTATGTAGAAAACTCGAGCGAGTCGTGCTAAGAAGAAGCAAAGGGAAACCAGGAACACTCGATCGAGTTTTCCTATACTCGATCGAGTCGCAGCATAATACTCGATCGAGTGTCCAAATACTCGATCGAATATCTCCAGGATTCCGAGTTTTCCTAAAATTCATTAAATATCAGATTATGTGTAATATAAATAGAAAACTCGTACCTTATTATTTCTTACGCTTTTAATTACTCAGAAACTTTTAGAAAACCCCTAGTATTATTAATATTATTAGTTATCGGATTGCTCCAAGTTTTGGAAGTTCTTCCAATCTTTCAATCTTGTAATCGGTAATTATTCTACATTATTATTCAAGTTTTAATCTTTAGTTATTTTAATTACTTTGTCATTATTCTTTCTTATGCTTTTAATTATGACTCACGTGAATTTAATTGTTGTTAGTATTATTAGTATGAGTAGCTAAATCTTCATCTAGGGTTGAAAGAGGATCTAGGATTGTTAGAAGGGGTAGATTAATTGATTGAATTGCAATAACATGGTTATCGTTTGATTATCGTTTTAAATCTAGTTGTTTAATTACTGGCGAGGATTAACTAACTAGTCTCGCGGATTAGGATTAACACCACCTGGGTTAAGACTAAGATAGGCTACAATAATTGAATAGAACTCGTTTTATGATAGCGATCGCATGTTAAATTGTAGATCTAAAGGGTATAATTGAATCGATCGATTTTGTGACCTTAGATAACTTTATTGCATGATTAATTGATTATGCCCTTATCCCTGAATAATAATCCTAGTTAGTGAACCTGAGACCCTAGACTTTTAATATTATTGATTTCACGTTTTATTGTTATTATTTGCAATTAGTTTAGAAACCAAAACCAAACGTTCAAGAATTTGTTACCTTAAGACGAACTTAGTTTTAGCAAATAGATTATTGCCGCCTCCCTGTGGATTCGATACTTTACTTATCACTAACTATTAGTTAGTATTGAGTTAGGATTTATGTTGATTTAGGGAACGCGACTTTACCCTTATCATTAACGTTTTAGCGATAGCTCGACTCGAATGTATGCAGAAAGTGCCCTCGTTAAAGGACTAAAAAATCGATTGATTAATTGATTGATTGTGTAGTGGTCAAATTGGTCGGTCAATGCAAACGTGACGGGTACCCAAAAGGATCTGAGCTGCCGTGGTCGATTGTTCAAGCACGTAGATGTCGATATCTTAGAGCAAGGTCTAGAATGCAAAGAGAGCAGAGAAGGGGCGGAACACTCACGTGCCTTAAAAGTGAGAACGTAGCTCTCCTTTTATAGTATAAAAATGCGAAGAGTTCAAGAACAACTCAAACTTTGGAAAGATATCTCGAAAATATTCTGAAAACAGAGAAAACAGGTGGGGAAGATGCGTTCCTTCTGCGGAAGAAAGATTCCCACGTTTCTTTTATGGAATTGTGGTAGATCTATACTTTTTATTTTTATATATAAGATAAAATTTGAATATTTAATAAAATATCCAGAATATTCCCGCGTGTTCCGACTCGCAGTTTTAAAACGGTTTCTAGAAAAGAAAGCGGTTTTCGACCCGGACTTCAATTGAACTCTAATGACTGTCAAAACGACCGTACCGGTACGTATATGACAGCCAAGGGGGTAGACACAAGTGTTTGAGCTATCACTTGACGATAAACTTACGAATTGTCATAAATCGTTCCGCGTACCGAACATGTGGCCCAATATCACGGGGTGGTTGGCGGAAGGTGTAAAAACGAGGTATCTACACATCGCGCCGCCTAAAATGTCAAGGAAGAGGTTGGGCAGAACTAGGACTCATCAAAGAAGGATCACTTTTAAGAAACTTAGATTTGATTCTCGTGTTGGTTGTAGTCATTAGGGCTCTTCTTCTTTAAATGATGTATTTTTTTTTTATCATGTTATTTTTATTTAATGAAAGTTTTTTTCCTTAATTTGGTACCTTTTTTTTTATTATCATATCAAAAATAAAAAACAAAATTAAAAAATGGTATTAAATTTAGTTATATTGTTTAATAAAAAGAAATTTTCTACATAAAAACGTAAATTATTTAATAAAAATAATGACTGTTATCATTCTCGAGAAAATTGAAAAAAGTTCATGAAGTTACAAATCTCCATAAAAATGAATCATGACTTGTTACAATTCTTCATAAAATTAAATCATGAACTATTGAACTTCCCTATGCACATTCAATTAATTAACAGTAATTCGACATGGTAAATTGTTGAGAAAATAAATCTTGAAGAATCATCTTCCTTAGAGATAATTTTAATGGAAAAGTATCGTTAATTTATATACAATTGTATAAAAAAATTACGTTCTGAATTATGGACGTATATTACAACTGTACCTAGTTCTGTAAATTTGTAGTTGATATGAAAAATTACCATTAGTTGATAGAACAAGTTTGTATAAGTTATTTAAAAAATAAGACATTACCTTTAGTTATATTGAAAGAGATTTGTATAAGTTATTTAAGAAATGGGACATTACCATTAGTTATATTGAAAGAGAATGGATATAAGTTATTTGACGAAACGATGATTTAAATTTAGTTATATTATTATGATAATTATGTTAAAATATTAAAATATAAGTTATTTGAGAAAATAGTTTGTATAAGTTATTTAAGAAATGAACAATTTTGTTCTGTTGAAAATATATCATAAAAGGGGAGGACATAACATTATTTTACCGATTTAATTTTTGTAGTTTATTTTATGGCTTTTAGGGTTATTAGGGTTATTTAGGGTTTCAGGGTTTTTAGGGTTATTCGGGGCTTTAGGGTTTCTAGGGTTATTTAGGGTTTATGGTTATTCTCGGATGTTATTTAACTTTATGATATTAGGATTTATTCTACTTTAGGATATTAGGATGTTATTTAACTTTATGATATTAGGATGTTATCACTCTAGGATATTAGAATGTTATTTAACTTTAACGTTAGTTGCAATGATTGTTTGTACCCTTCGAACCCTAAGGGACGACCAATCGTAGAAACAATCGATCGTTACCTTAGGTTCATATACAACCGTGTTAAATGAGAATTGGTTTAAGATATTATTTTTCCTTTGTAGGGTATTAGGTTGTCGTTGCTCGGTGTTTCTAAGATTGAATTGGTCGTAACCTACGAATAATAGGTTACGACCAATTGTAGAAATGCTCGATCATTACCTTAGGTTCATATACGACGGAGTCGTATATGAACATTGGTTTAAGATATTATTCTCCTTTGTATAGGGAATTAGGTTGTCGTTGATCGGAAGTTGATATGATTGGTCGTAACCTAAGTACACTAGGGTACGACTAATTGTAGGAACTCCCGATCATTACCTTTGGTTCATACACGACCGTGCCGTATATGAACATCATTGGTTTAAGATATTATTTTCCTCTGTAGGTTATTTATTAGCCTATTATGGTTGTCGCTGATTATCGGGCGTTGCTATAATTAGTTGTAACCTAAGTACACTAGGGTACGACCAATTGTAGGAAGGCCCGATCATTACTTTAGGTTCATCCACGACCGTGCCGTATATGAACATTATTGGTTTAAGATATTATTTTACTTTGTAGGTTATTTATTAGCCTATTATGGTTGTCGCTGATTATCGAGCGTTGCTATAATTAGTTGTAACCTAAGTACACTAGGGTACGACCAATTGTAGGAAGGCCCGATCATTACTTTAGGTTCATCCACGACCATGCCGTATATGAACATTATTGGTTTAAGATATTATTTTACTTTGTAGGTTATTTATTAGCCTATTATGGTTGTCGTTGATTATTAGGCGTTGCTATAATTGGTCGTAACCTAAGTACATTAGGGTACGACCAATTGTAGGAACGCCCGATCATTACCTTAGGTTCATACACGATCGTGCCGTATATGAACATTATTGGTTCATACACTAGAATTGTTCGTAAGAGTAGGTTACATTATGGTCGTAGCAACGCTGCGACCATACCAGTCCATCTCAATTTATCCTTTATTGTTTCTTTGATGGATAAAACTAAATAAACGGTGCAGATAAAGCCTTACAGTAATAGCCTATCTTGGCCGTTCATTATATAAATGACCAATCACGAATTAGTGCACGGATCAACAATGGTAGAAAAGCCTATATAAGATTAAAACTAAACTGCCCAATTCATTTCAAATAAGATAGTCATTCTCTCTATCTAACTTCTCTCTATATCGATTTCCATATTCTCTCATTTCCTCCAATTCTTATCTTCTTGTATGACTTATTAATTATTATTTACTTTTAATTTAAATCTTGTATACATTTTCTAGTCTGGTTATTTCGACAAAATTTTATTCTTATTTCCGGTTAATTTTTTACATTATATTTAATTGAAATTGTTGCTCCGTGTAAATGGAAACCACCATTGCTATCGCGAGGAGTTCAATTGCGAAGAAAGAAGCCATGATCGAAGAACTTCGTCAAAGAGAGTTGGAGAATATGAAGGATGTTGTTTCCCTTATTGAATGCCGCAACAATTATTATTCACGAGGCATGAAAGATAAGGAAGACGAAATTAATGCCGTCATAGACGCGACCTTATTTAACTATCGTGCAACGTACAATTTTAGGATGAAACTAGAGAAGGAGAGGGAGGTGTTAGGGTCCTTACTGTCTGTATTACTTTCCTTTTAGTTAATCAATAAACTTATCGGTTGTATTGACATTCTGTTAATTAAATTTAAGTAATAATTATTATTAAATTGTGATTATGGTTTATTTGCAATTTTTCTTTTATATTAAATTCATATTTCTTCTAAATTTATATTAAAAAGTTATGATTAAATTTATATTATATAAAAAAAACTTCTACATTTCTTTATAATACCAAACGTTATACTTCATTTGAATGTTAATTGAATGAGTAAATGGTAGATGAATAGTTAAATTGTCAAGATCAGTTGAACTTCATTTTTAAGAACCTGAAGCGTCAAAGTTATGGCGGGAATTAAATTTGTTATGGCAGTAATTAATGACTTTTAATCTGAAACAGCTTGTTATGAATAACCAATATGGAATTAAACCAAATAAACACATTATCTTAACCCAAATCCCATATTTTATCTGTTACTTAATTCAAATCCTATGGATCCTACGGAAACGTTTAAGGTAATATTAACGGTTAAGGTTGAAGAGGTTGAGAAACTTCGTTCATTGGAACTGAGGAACATGAAGATGATTGAAACGTTAATGGAAACCCGCAACCATCTTCGATCAAAAGGCATGAAACAACTTGAAAATGAAGCTGAGGATCTCATCCGGTCGATCTTAGATATTTATGATTAATGCTACACACTTAGATTAAGTGGTGAAGAGAATATTAAGGCTTTAGAATCTATAATAAGTGAGGATTAGTAGATTGCAAAGCCATTAATATCTTTGTCTATGTTTCCATTTTGGTTTAATTATAAATTATTGTTGCTATATGTTGCATCTTAATGTTTCAACAAATAAAAGTAAAATTTTTTTTATAAAAAACATCGTCCAAACACTATTACAAGACCTAATTTCCCATAACTTAAAAACTTAAGTTAACTAATAACCATGAGATTCAAGTTGACGAATATCTCTTTAAATGTCGAGCATCTCACATTGTGCTCTTTGACGGTTAGTAGTAACCGTCGCAATCAACTCTTACATAACTCCTCCACATCCTTTCTACTATGTGCGAGGGCTAAACGTTTGACGTTTCCCGCTCGGTTGATTAGATCCAATAGTTGGACATCTATCTCCTGCAATCGAGCAAGAGTGTTTCTACGATCGATTACGTACCGAACGAAGAATGGAATTAATCCTCCGTCCATCTTATACGGAGTACCTTGCAAGAAGAATAATGTTATTAGAAGAATTTTGAGGGTTTTTTGTGATTAAGCAAAGAATATTTTTTATTTAATATATTTCCTGGTAGTTTGATTTATAGGCTCGAGAAAATGACACCTTTAACATTGCGTTTTGACACGTGGATTTATAGGCTCGATAAAGCAGTATGATCTGACTTGACTTGATTTGACTTTTCAACTTCCATTATATTATATGTAACAACCCGAAAAGTACCCAATTTTTCTAGTGAAATATCTTACGAATACTTTTCAGTCTGTTTAAGTTTTAAAGTGGAATTTATTGTTTCCAGTTGAATTTTGAAATTCCGAGTTCGTATTTGGAATTTTTGAGAGATTCCATGAGAATCCCGTTTTTAAGTCAACTTTGACTTTCGTTGACTTTTTCCGACTCGCCTTGTAATTTTGAAGACCGAAATTTTATTTAAAAAAATAATATTTTTAATTTATTTTTATTAAGATTTATTTGGATTTATGAAAATTTAATATAATTATTTTGAATTTATTTGGAATTAAAGAATAACTTTTACTGTTTTAACCCGAACGTCATTTAACTATTCCCGAGTCATTTTAAATCCCGAAACAAACCCGAAACCCGACTTTGGCATGAGTCACACACCCCATGTCATCTTTTTCCACTCACTTTGGATATTTTAATTAATATGATTAAACTAATAATAATATCTAAGATATTTATTAACTTTATCGATCCGTTAACGAAAATTACACAAATCGTTTACAAAACAGACCCGACAAGCACCATATCACACGGCACTCCCTCCTCTCTTAGGCCTTGATATTTTCCTTTCTTTTGATTACAATAACATAATATCTTGATATTTGATTTAATTAACTTAATATCTAATTAATTACCGTAATATAATTATTAAACCCGGGTCAATTCCGTAACAACAATTTCAAAACCCGACTCCATATTTTCTCTATATGTACACGGCCCAACCTCACCATTACTCACTAACAACTTTTCATTTTACAATAAATCAAATTAAGATCTAATTAACACTTTCTTTAATCGTTCTTCATCGTTCTTCGTTGTTCATCGTCGTTCTTCGTCGTTCTTGAGCAAAATCATCATAAAACCTTCATTTCTTATTCAAATCCGTCCTAACTTATATTTCTAGAATCTCCTCTTCGCTCTCCATCTTCAAGTACGGTTTATTTTCAATTCCGACAAAATCGTTTTCAACACTTTAATTATGGAAAATCAAGTTTTAATTCTAACAATATTATTCTTGTCATTTCTTATAGGGGAAGATTTTGAAGACGAGTTTGGTGACTCGTATATATTAGGAGAAGATTAGTAGGCGGGTTTTTCTTTACTTCTTATTTTTGGTGCTACTTGATTTTGCTAGCTAAGGTAACGATTCCGAGTTACTCGACGAATTAATGTTACATACCTTTGTATCTTTTGTTTTTGTTCATGTTATTGTTATTTATGGTTTTGGTAGTAACATGATAAGTAGTTATGATTATTATGTTGTATGGAATTTTTAACATGTTTAGTGTTCTTGACATATTTGGGATGATTTATTTATAACCATGATTTTTGTATGCATGATGGTTAAATTGATTGTTAAAAATGGATGTTGTTAATTAAAATCATGTTATAATTTATTTGGAATGGTGGTGATATTGGCCGTGTATGGTGGTCACGGGTGGGGCTGAGAACCGGCCGGTTCAGGCCTGGTTCAGCCGGTTCAGGCCGGTCCAGCCAGGTCTGGGTTGGTCCGGGGTTTGGTCCTTGGGAGTTGTGTCGATACTTGTTAGTTTTGTTGTTGTTTTGACGGGTTTTAAATATGTTAAGCATGCGGGAAATATTAAGAAACGGTTTTAAAAATGACGACCCAAAACAGGCCCAAACCAGGCCCGTGGGCCCAGTCCAGGCCTGTGTCTTGTCGGCCCAAATCAGCCCATGAGTCCCCTTTCTTGGACTTGTGACGGTTTTTGAGTTATTGTTATTTTATCGTGTTTTGTAATATTTAGCAAGTGAGAAATGTTAATAAGTAAAATATTTAATTAAAAGGTTTTTCATAAAATTATTATTTCTCACATGTTAGAAATTATAATACGAGATCGTAGTTTAATTTGATATCCTTTAAGTCAAGCGGGTTTTTCGTAAGATTTAATAATTCACATGTTAGAAGTTTTAATAAAATAACATGTAATGAATATGTTGATTTCATGTCTAAGTCTAATTGGTAAAGACTCTGTTTCTAGCCGGTTTGACCAAACGGGTTTGGTCAAACTAAGATCTAGTCAGCCCCGTTTTGACTGATGACCCGTCGCGGGACTCGGGTCGGGGATTTGTCTTCAAGTAAGGTTTTATTTAATGAATGAATGAATGAGCCTTAGTAGATATGAGGCGATATGATATTGAATATGATTTATATGCAATTAGTCACATGATAGGAGCTTTTTCTCGTGACTGTTTAATTGTATGATATATGTCGTTTTGACTAAGTACCCAAAGAGAATTATGAGTATATGGCGTCTTGACCATTCTAATTCTAAATGAGTATCTTGGACCATGACATGGA
>JAIUZE010071516.1:0-22225 GCA_022085475.1 Heliosperma pusillum | reverse complement strand
GAAATTCCAAATACGAACTCGGAATTTCAAAATTCAACTGGAAACAATAAATTCCACTTTAAAACTTAAACAGGCTCAAAAGTATTCGTAAAATATTTTCACTAGAAAAATAGGGTACTTTTCGGGTTGTTACATGACATATTGAAACGAAGGCGGATCTGAAGAAAAGAAACTCTAAAAATTTAACAATGGTGTTAATTTTTGGGATTGTGTAGCTGTTTAAAGCAGTGTTTGTTTGTCGGCTTACTGTAAACTCTATTGTTAATGAAAACCCTTGTGTTAATTGATAAATAGTGCAAATGATTATTAGAAATTTGTGTGGGCTAATAGGTCAAATTCCTGGTAATATTTGTTTACTACATATGTCTTACTAACTTGGACAAATCAATTGTTATCGTAACACATTTACAGTTTATAAGTTACAGTAACACCCGTGCGGTTACACGTAGATGTGGTTAAAAGAAGGGAATGTCTCTCCTAAAACGAAACAAAAAAAGGTCTAGGGTTGGAAAAATCCAACCCTAAACTCTTTCCCTTAGACACGGTCATAGTGCAAAAACACAAAACTAAGTTATAAGAAGAGCCGGATGATACCCTTTTTAGGCGTGGTTAAAAGAGGTAAATGACGAACCTTAAAACTTAAAACTTAAGATGTTAATGTTATAGATAATGTGGAATTAGATGAGAAAAAAAGATGTTACTGTATTGCCTCAATACTGTTACAGTAATGTTGTTATTTAAACATTGGTAAATCTTTTTAAAATATACACCTGTATGTGAACTAAATTGTTCTCATGTCAATTTATTGAATGATATCTCATTATTACATCATCACATTATCCAATTACTTCTTGGTTTAGTTGATTTTGAAGTTACTTCATCACCAATGCGAACAAAACAAGCCCTCTTGTCGTAGTTGGATATTTGTTTGACGTATTCACATAGCCTCTTTGACTGTGCTGCATTTTCAATGTGTTGTGTTCTAGTTACCGCCTCGCTTCCTTTAGGCACGTGAGATAGAATAACGAGAAGTTGTGGTTGAACTGTTGATTCATGTTGTACGATTGATGTGGAATGGAGTGTATTAACACTCGTGGACTCTGTAAAACAACAGAGTTGTGGAAATAGAACAACATATATACAACATTAACATGATAATACATAAAAAGCACTGTTGTTGCAATGAGTGAGTTATGTTACTGTAATACAGTTACTCTACGAATTGACAGCAGGAAAAAATATACTACGAAAACAACGAATGAGGATTAGAATAGAAATAATATTATATCAATGTTAATACCACACTAAGAGCTTTAGCATACTGCAACATAAAAACAAAACAATGGTGGAAATTGAACAAGATATAACATTAACAAAACAACTAAATATAGAGCAGTATGGTTGTTACTGCAAAGTGGGAATGATTTTACAGTAACATTAATACTGTAACAATATACAACAACATCTAATTCAACTGTAACAATATGATGACGACGACGTCGCCGCCGCCGCCATCAACAACAACAACAACAACAAAGTACGAAATAAATAACAAATTCGAGGAAATGAAAAGCAAAGTAACGAAAATTAGCGTACAATTAAGAACACATGAAAATATGTACACTGATGCAATTAATTTGTAAACTTCTACTGATTAATCGGAAATAGAAGAGAAAATTATTGCGCACTATGTCACACAAATAGAAGATCTGAAATCGTAGATTTATTAAGTTGTTTCAATTATTGAACTCATTCAATCTTGAATTGATAAAATCATGAATTGCTTGAATTGATTAACAATTAGAGTCGTGAATTACTTGAATTGATAAAATCGACGCTCTAAGTTGAACATCAATTTAAAAAAATCGAAATTAATAATTGTTTGTTGTAATTGAATCAGAATTTCGAAAGCAACTAGAACTAACCTGAAATTGATTGAACATAAGCGATTGAAGTATGAGAAATCAGAGTTTAATTGAACAACGTTAATTGATTGAATCGTAATCTTCAAAAAAATCATGCAAAACGCGTGTAATTTGTTTGGAAAATGACAGAATTGGGGGAAATTTAGGGTTTTAGAGAAGAAAGTGAATATAGGGAGAGACAAGAGAGAGAGTCAGATTTAGTAATAAGGCTGCTAGGTTTAATTTTGAGTTTATATAGTCTGATTGAGGATTAATCTCAGCCCTTGATTTGTATTAGATCCAACGGTAGAGAATTGCGGGACGTACTCACCTAAGATATGTGGACTCACCGGATGCAATTTCTATATATATATATATATATATATATATATATAGAGAGAGAGAGAGAGAGAGAAAGGATCATGTGAGTCCTTATAGAAATAGTGAGTCCATAAGTCCTTTTGTGAGCCATTGGATCTTGGAAATGAAGGGTTGAGATGAAAACAAAAAAATAGTCATTAGTGGGTGTTTAATCCACTTCTCTCACATCCCCACTAATCAAACCCACTAATACATACCCAATCCAAACCCTAATACTTATACCCTTCCCTCATCTTTTTCTCTCATTTTAACCTCCCCCACTCTCTCTCTCTACCTCCCTTATCTCTCATCAATACTCTCAAATAAAACCAACAACAAAAACCAAAATAAAAAAAACCTAGATCTACAAATGAAAACCCTCATCCTCCACGCCGCCACCACCGACGCCGTCACCACCCACGCCACACTCTCTCTCTCCACCGACGCCATCCCTACGGCCACTCTATCTTCTTCCTCACGGCCCACCACCGTCCCCTGTCACCCACCGCCTTCCACCGCCTTACCTCTCCTTTTTCTTTCTTTTATCTTTTTTTTTTCACCCTCCCTCCTCTCCTCCGTTCGCCACGCGCCTCCCTCCACTCTCTGCCGGCGTCTCCTCCCTTCCCCGACCCCAGATCTGAAACAAACAACCACCACCCCCACCCTGTTGTGGTGGTTGTCGGTTTGATTGGTTGTTGTTGTTTGTTTCAGATCCGAGGTCGGGGCGGTCGTGGGTAGGTGGTGGTGAGAGCCGGTGTGGGGCTGGGGTAGGGCCGGTCGTGGGTACTTGTTGTTTGTTTTGTTTTGTTTTTTTTTTAATTTCTTTTTTTGTTTGGTTGTTTTTTTTAATTTCTTTTGTTTGGTTGTTTTTTAATTTTGTTTTTTCTTATAGTTTTTTATGTTCAGATCTGATTTTTTTGAGTTACACAATTAAAGACTGAAGTTACACTTTTAAGGCTTGAAGTTACACTTATAAGCCTTGAAGTTACACTTATAAGCCTTGAAGTTACACTATTAAGGCTTCAAGTTTTGATTATTTTTCTGTTTTGCTTGTCTTTTTCCTTTTCTTTTTCTTCTTCAGTTTTGCTTAAATATTTGTTTTGTTTATTTTTCTGTTTTTCTTTGTTTTTTAAATCTGAAAAGGTGGGTCAAACTTTAATGACGTCTATTAAAATATCACATATTATTTATTAAAGTAACACATATTGTATATTAAAGTCACACATATTGTATATTAAAGTAACACATATTATATATTAAAGTAACACAAATCCTCTATTAAAGTTACACATATTGTATATTAAAGTAACACAAATTCTCTATTAAAGTTACATGTCTTATTTATTAAAGTCACATATATCAAAGTAACACATATTATTTATTAAAGTAACACAAAATGACCTTAAAGTTATATAATGACTGAAGTTACACTTTTAGTATCTGAAGTTACCCATATAATGACTGAAGTTACCCATATAATGACTGAAGTTTTTTTATATGTTTTATATGTTTTTATATGTTTTATATGTTTTATATTTATTAAAGTAACACAAAATGACCTTAAAGTAACACATTTTTTTATATGTTTTATGTTTTTTTTAATTTGTTATGTTTTTATTTTTTTATTTTAGATTTCGTTTTTTTATTTTTTTATGGTGTTTATATTTCTAGATCTAAAGTTACACTATTTTAGACTAAAGTTATATAACTGAAGTTACATAGGTTTGGACTGAAGTTACATAGGTTTGGACTGAAGTTACAGAGATTTGGACTGAAATTTGACTAGTTTGGACTGAAGTCACACTAGAAAATATAAGGCTTGAAGTTACACAAATAATGGTTGAAGTTACAATCAGAAAAGGCTAAAATCACATAAAATTGTATTAAAGTTACATAAATTCAAATTCATATAGTCGAAATCACATTTTAGCTTGAAGTTACACAAATAATGGTTGAAGTTACACTCGTAGTGACTGAAATTACACTCATAAAAAGGCTAAAATCACATAAACTTGTCTTGAAATTTCATAAATTCAAATTTATGTAATCGAAATCAAATTTTAGTTTGAAGTTACAAAAATAATGGTTGAAGTGACACTCGTAATGACTGAAGTTACACTCCTAAAAAGGCTAAAATCATATAAACTTGTCTTGAAATTTCATAAATTCAAATTTATATAGTCGAAATCACATTTTAGTTTGAAGTTTCATAAATAACGGTTGAAGTTACACTCATAATGACTGAAGTTACACTCATAAAAAGTCTAAAATGACATAAATTTGTCTTGAAGTTTCATAAATTCAAATTTATATAGTCGAAATCACATTTTAGTTTGAAGTTTCATAAATAACGGTTGAAGTTACACTCATAATGACTGAAGTTGCACTCATAAAAAGTCTAAAATGACATAAATTTGTCTTGAAGTTTCATAAATTCAAATTTATATAGTCGAAATCACATTTTAGTTTGAAGTTTCACAAATATGGGCTGAAGTTACACTCACAAATCTCAGAAATTCAAAAGTGCTCAAAAGTGATTAACTAAAGGCTAGAGAGAGAAAGTTAATTAATTAGTGCATAGGTAAATGATTAGTGTTAAGTGTGCTTTTGTCTCTACAATCTCATCCATTCATCTCCCTCATCCAATGGCCAAGATGAGGACTCATGGACTCACAAAAATTGGTGGACTCATAAGAACCTACCTATATATATATATATATATATATATATATATATATATATATATATATATATATAGGGTCAGGATCCAGTGAGAACCACTAACATAATGAGAACCGTGAGAACCCTCACTAGATCTCCACCAAATCTTGTTTCGAAAGTTTTGTTGGATCATTTACCATTAATTTAGTTTATTCAAGCAAAATACTTGCAGTAACTAAACAAAATTTATTGATTATATCAAAAAAATATGTACTTAATGTACATAAATTCAATTTGTACACTAAAATTACTCTAAATGCGTGAAAACGAGCACTAGGTGCACGAAAATTGCTACATGCATGAAAACAGTTACTAGGTGCATGAAAATAACGCGCTCTAGATGCATTAAAATGAGCATCATGTGCATGAAAATTGTTAGATGCGTGAAACTGACTACTAGGTGCATGAAAATTAATAAATCGTATTTCACCTCAATTTCCGTCAGTAACTTATATTTTTTCGACCAAGATGTATGTTACCTAGCCATAAAATTTTACGCCGAACCCAAAAATGTCCTTATTTTTTAAAAATAAATTTCGTAAGGCGGAGTTCTCACGGTTCTCATTATCTTAGTGGTTCTCACCGGATCCCAATTCTATATATATATATATATATATATATATAATAATATATATATCGTATATATATATATATATCTATTATATATATATATATATATATCCAATATTCCCTAATTACTTAAATTTATACTTTAGTTAAAGTTTACATGATATCTAATCTACTATTTAATATTTCTTTAAATATGTAATTTTAATACAATTAGACAACAATTGATATAAAAATTAAATTTGACAAAAGTAAGTAATCGAATGATTTAATGCCAATATGTACTCCTTAATTTATTAATTATTTAAATATATAAGTCTAATAAATTTTTGCAGTAGCAAAATTAAGTATGCTTGTAGTAAAAATAATTGTAGCAACATTTGATTTAGTAAATATGAATTCACTCATGTGTGATTTATTGTAACAATAATTGTCGCGACAATAGCGAAAGTAAAATAGTAGCACCAATCAAAATAGTGAAATTAATTGTATTAAATGCGGGAGTAATGAAAATAACAATAATGATGACATGAGTATGTAGTGAAAAGAATAGTAGCAACAACGAATGTAGTAAAATTGACAATAGTAATAACGAGAGTAAGTACGAACGATTAGCTAACCAATTAATTTAAGAAAAAGAGGATATAAATCACTCATGTGTGACTATTTGTTTAGTAAAAGTTACAATAATAGCAGCGGGAGTAGTGAAAATAATGAGTAACAACAACCAAAATAATGAAATTAATTGTATTAAATGCAGGAGTAGTGAAAGTGACGATAACGACGTCAAAAGTAGTGAAAGTAATAGTAGTAACAACGAATCTTCTAAAAGTAACCGTAGTAATAACTAGAATCCAGGTCAAGCATGATAGATAGAGTTTATTATGAACCTAATTCATCTTCATCTGTCTCGAAATTGGAACGTTCTATGTCTAGACTCACCCGTGTTTTTCATGAAACATTTTCCATGGATTTTTTGCTTGTTTAAGAATATTTTAATTCCGGACTCTTAATTTTGGTATGAATAATTTGGATAGTTTCTTTGGCGGTTATTTTTCATTAGCTAACTTTTTGTCATAATAAGTTATAGTTAATGGAAAAATTGTATAACTACTTTTTATAATACAGAGTACTATATAATAAAGAGTTATTCCATATGAATACTCTGAACTATTTATTACACCCTTTCTCAAAATACTCTATACTTTAAATTAACTACAAATACTAGCAATTAATGCACCTCCCTCTTCTAATAAAATTGCTCTCTTTTTTACCTGTTGTAGCATGTACTTTTTTATGCGAGGTCCAATGTTTACTCGTTTCACCTTTCCATTGATATTTCTTCACCTTTTTCATTTTCATCATCGTTCATTTTTCACCCTATATACTTTCTCTCTAAATTACTCACCACCACTATCACCACCTTATCCTCTCCATTATTCTATACTTAAAACAATAGCGCTACCATGCCACGCCATCGACATGGCTGACCCCCCTTACGATGTCGCAGAGGAGTCGGAAAATGACCAACCTCACCCACTCCCTAACACCTTCGTACCCTGCTCCCACGCCCTCCACTCAATCAACCATTGTAAAACATAAATAACCATAAATCCGACAATCTTCTCGCTGCTTCTTTCTTTCCCCAAAAATCTGATACAGAAAAAGGTCGGAGCAGAGTTCCTTTTGTTGCATTGGTGATTGTGGTTGGCGTCAGAACCTCTTCAGGTTACTTGTCTCCGGCGACGTGACCGTTCATGGAATGTGTCGATGGAGAAAAAGGAAAGAAGAAAAGCAACACAAGGAGGTTAACGTCGTCCGCGGTTAAGTGTGTTGGTTGAGCTGGCATGCTGAGTAGGTGCTCGACGATGATAATTTGGGAACTCTAACTTAAGAAAATAAGTAAATAACATTAGCTATTTAATTAAGGGCGATATTGATTTACCTCTTTTATTGTGGAACCAAATTGAAGGCAAAATTTAAATTAGCTCTCCTTTATTCTGATAATTTGTGTAGAAAGATGAATCTCAATGAAGGATCAACATTAGCCATGAAGATCGATTAACATGTACAATGAGGGACGAAAAAAAAGGAAGAAGAATAGGTAAGAGTATATATGAAGCTAAAAGAGTAGTATTATAAATCTAAAAGAGTAGTTAGGATTGATAAAAAAAATTAATTTTAAATAAAGGTAACTGGTGGAACAGGTACCCCTTTCACCAATCAATATATATATATATATAAAAGAGGCTTTTTCCGAGGCACGTGAGTGGTTCCGCCTTTATAGGAACTCTTAAAGTAAAAAATAAATTCATACATATACTTTCCAAGTTATGGTTAAACTCTTAGATTTTTGTTATATTTTTTAAATTAATTATTTTCCTAATAATACTATCAACTTTTCAACATTATATTCATACATATACTTTCCAAGTTATGGTTGAACTCTTAAATTTTGATATTTTTTTTAAATTAATTATTTTCCTAATAATATTATCAACTTTTCAACTTTTTAGAAACTCCTTAAATAAAAATCAAATTCATAACTATTATTTGTCCCACATTGGAAAATAATGTAGATGTGCTAAAAATATTACATATAAATAGTAGAATTGTTCCACATTGAAAAAATAATAAAGTGGGTAATCCTATGATTATAAATAGGATTCATCCTTAAACTTTATGTATCAACCCAAATTATTATCTTCACAATTGTTAAATTTACATCATTAAAAATTAATTTTGACATAAAAATATAATGTAGGAAATCTTTAAATCATCAATATATATATAAAAGAGGCTTTTTTCGAGCCACGTGAGTGGTTCTCCCTTTATAGGAACTCTTAAAATAATAATTCAATTCATACATATACTTTCCAAGTTATGGTTGAACTCTTAGATTTTGATAATATTTTTTAAATTAAGTATTTTCCTAATAATATTATCAATTTTTCAACATTATATTCATACATATACTTTCCAAGTTATGGTTGAACTCTTAAATTTTGATTATATTTTTTAAATTATTTATATTCCTAATAATATTATCAACTTTTCAACTTTTTTGAAACTCTTTAAATAAAAAATAAATTCCTAACTATTATTTGTCCCACATTGGAAAATAATGTAGATGTGCTAAAAAAATTACATATAAATAGTAGAATTGTCCAACATTGAAAAAATAATAAAGTGGGTAATCCTATGATTATAAATATGAGTCATCCTTAAACCTTATGTATCAACCCAAAATTTTTGAATCTCTTAAATATTGTCTTAGAGATCTCTTAAAAGTTTGTAGATGTGATGAATATACTATGTATAAATAGTAAAATTGTCCCACATCATAAAATTAACATAAGGTGAGTGATCCTATGATTAAATATAGGAATCATTCTTGGACCTTATATAACAAACTAAACTAAAATCTTTTAAGTTTCTTAAGTATTGTCTTAGAGATCTCTTAAAAGTTTGTCTATTATTATCTTCACAACTGTTAAATTTACATCATCAAAAATTAATTTTAAAAGGTAATATTAAAAAACATTAAGTATTGTAAAAAAAATTATGAAGATAATATAATTAGATTCGTGGTGAAAAAAACCCTGCAAAGTATAGAAACTCATATTATTTGGACATATTTGGTGTGATTTTTAGTATATTATTTATCCTACGTTGAAAAATAATGTAGGTGTGGTGAATATATTACCTATAAATAGTAGAATTGTCTCACATCAGAAAATTATCATAAGGTGGGTGATTTTATGAATACAAATAGGAATCATATTTGGAACTAAAGTTTCAACCCAAAATTTTTTGAGCCTCTTACATATTGTCTTACAAAACTCTTAAAATTTGTATTATAATTTTCGCTATAGTGAAATTTACATCATTAAAAATTAATTGAGAAAAGTATCATAAATAATAATTTTGATGGTAAACTATTTAATGTGTTATTTGTTCCATATTGAAAAAAACAATGTAGGTATCGTGACTCGTGAATATATACAACGTATAAATATCAAAATTTGTCTCACATTAAAAAAATATCATAAAGTGGAGTGATCATAAATATGATCATCGCACGAGCTTTTAAACTATTTTATTATATTGTTATGTTAATAAATGACTTTAAAATTTAATAAATAATGTGTTATTAGTCTCACATTGAAAAATAATGTATTTGTGGAAAATATATATACTAAGTATGATTATAAATAGGAGTCATTTAGTCTCTTATGTATTGGTTTAATGAACCTTTAAAATTTTGTATTATTAATTCAACAATAGTGAAATTTACATCATCAAACTTAATTTAGAAAATTTAGGAAAGTATCCTATATAAGTAATAATTTTGATGGTGTATTATTTAATAAGTTATTTGTCCCACATTGAAATATAATACAAGTGTGGTAATTAAATATATTACGTATAAATAGTATATTGTCCCACATCAGAAAATTATCATAAGATAGGGTGATCTTATAATTATAAATAGGGATAGGGTGATCTTATAATTATAAATATGATTCATCCTTGGAACTTAGAGATCAACCCATAATCTTTTGAGTCTCTTAAATACTATCTTAGAGAGCTCTTAAAAATTTGTATCCACATTAGTGAAACTTACATCATCAAAAATTAATTTAGGAAAATATCATTAAAAAATAAATTGAAAAATATTTTATTTATCTCAATATACATTTCCTATATTATATTCAAGTGGTGTTTCTAATTTGTATATAAAATTTTTTACATTCAATTCACAAAAAATATTGTGAAAATGAGTCATCTTTCAACTTAGATATTCACCCAAAATCTTTTGAATCCCACATCTTACGTTTGTATTATTATTTCTACCTTAATGAAATTTACACCTTCAAAATTAACTTAGGAAACTATCATATATAATAATACTACCAAATATGTTATTTATCTCACATTGAAAAGTAATGTAACTATGTAAGTGTGGTGAATATACTATGTATAAATAGAAGAATTGTCCCACATCGAAGAAATATCATAAGCTGGGATGATCACGCGATTATAAATAAGAGTCGTCTTTGAAACTAAGAGATGAACCCAAAGTCATTTAAGTCTCTCCAATACTCCCTTCATCCCGGTCATTTGTTTGCCTTTTTTTAGAAGTATTTTAATCAAGGCAAACAAATGATTAAGACGGAGAGAGTATTGTTTTAGACAACTCTTAAAATTTTGTATTAACTATGAAAATAATATAATTAGATTCTTGGTAAAAAAATGCTATCATTACAGTATAGAATTTCATATTATTTGCATATACTTTGTGTAATTCTTAGTATGTGTGGTAAATATACTAATAACTATAAATAGTAAAATTGACCCATATCGAACAATTAGCATAAGGTGAGAAGATCAACCCAAAATCTTTTGAGTTTCTTAACCATTGTCTTAGAGAGCTTAATTCTTAAGTACTTTGAATCAGTCATAATATAGATCAAATATAACTTGAGTCCCGACAAGGTTGGTAACATATGTTTAAAATAGAATAAGTTGAATCAATATCAATATTATTTTTTAAAAAATTACGGAGTATATTTTATTATAGTCTTAAAACTTCAAAAGTTTATTTTTATAAGTTAACTGTTATAAAAAAATTACGAAAATGACATTAACGTAGACCCGTGCATCGCACGAGCATGAAATCTAGTTCAATTATATGGCAAGGGGCGTATTAGTTGGTACTATTTGTATTAATTCAAAGTATGGAGTATTTGAGAATGATTGCAATAGTTCAGATTTTTCTTATTAAATAACCCTATAATAAACCTATCTATCATGAGGAAAACAAAATTGGATATTGAAATCTATTCCAAATGTGCATCTAACACCAAATATAACATATCCTATCCCTTGCCAATTCTTTGAGCCCAACCGTTTACGTAACACATCTAATCTTCCTTAAATTCCATCTTGAACTTAAGACGGGTTAAATTACATCAATATGACACATGAGCATATTTGACAATTCTTTTGTTTTCCTTATTCATGATCTTTTTATATTTGACTTTTCAAAAGTTAACACCGATATACCCGTACTAAATAAGAATTTGCCTACGTAATAATCTTAACGAACCCGGAACCAAAATTGGAGGCGGGCAGTCCAAAGCAAAACCGAACCTCCATCTCCCCCTGAGCCCTGACCCCCTGATCAACGTATTATAATACTCCGTAAGTTTTTCTTTTGAAAAAAGACAGAAAACACGTAGTAATAACTAATAAGATAACCCCATAGATAAACCCTACCAATTCGAAAGACGAAAACCTAACTTGATTTAACTCTCCCTCTTTCACTTATATCTCGCCGCTCTTTCAATTTCCCTCTCTCTTCCTCCATTTCATCCCTTAATTAAAACCCTAAATTGATTACAGAAATGCTTCAACAAATCAGAAGCAGTACAATCGATTGGTCGCCGACGCCGGTGGTCGCGCTCGCCACCAGCGTCGACGGCTCTCAAGTCGCCGCCGCTCGTGAAGACGGTTCCGTTGAGATATGGCTCGTCTCTCCTGGTTCTGTCGGCTGGCATTGTCAACTTGTACTCTTCCTTTCATCATCATTTATTCATTATTCTTCATTCATTAATTAATTTTGATATTTTAATTGATTTGTTTTTATCTGTCCATCTATGTATGTATAGACGATTCATGGAGATTCGAATTCGAGAATTACTTCGCTTGTTTGGTGTCGCACAAGCTCTAAGGATTCGCCGTCTGGGAGATTGTTTTCGTCCAGTATTGATGGTTGTGTTTATGAGTGGGATTTCTTTAACTTGAAACAAAAGGTACTACTTTCAAACGAGCTGGATTACTTGTTCACAAATTCTCATTTAAGACGGAAACTATCGTCTGGAGCTTTAGACGGGTCAAAAAACTTGTCTTTATGTATGCTAGTGCCAAGTATTTGACCCGTTTTAATCTTAAGACTTACAGAGACTTATTGGTGTTTGTTATCCTTTCTCTTTTTAAGCATAATATTGAATTTAACCGAAATTTTGTGTACAAGTTTTTATCGAAAATTATTTTCAGGTCATGAATGAATGCAATACTATGTAAACGCATCCATGTTGAAATTATTCTAGGTTTCGTTTGTTGTTTTGAACGCTTTATACAGTTCCTCTAGCTTAATATAGTAGTAATTTACCAATGATTGGATTTTGATATTGTTTGGATGCTATGATTTGTTAGGTTGTGCTACAAATTCAGTATTTAGCTACATTCAAATTCTTTTTGGCTTTGATTGATATGTGATTGTTATCTTTTCTTCTTAAATATATTGAATTTAATCGATAACGTAGCTTGTTTTTTGTGTCCCAAAGTTGCCAAATTTTGTGTACAAGTTTTTATCGAAAATCTTTTTTAGGCCATTTGTTTGTTGTTTTGAACGCTTTATACAGTTCCTCTAGCTTAATATAGTAGTAATATACCGATGATTGGATTTTGATATTATTTGGGGATGCTATGATTTGTTAGGTTGTGCTACAAACAGTTGGAGTATCAATATGGCAGATGGCGTTGGAACCATGTAAGAGTTATAGGGATGAGGTAGGAAATGAGTTGAAGGGCAATGAAAACGGTGTTGTAATAGATAGGAATAGTGGTGATGAAAGTGGTAGTGAAAGTAGTGATGAATCAGATAGTGATGACTCAGTTGATCTCTATGCACAATCATCCTTAAGAAATCCGCTAATAGCGCTTGCTTGTGATGATGGATGTGTGAGGTTGTATACTATTTCTGATGCTGATGAGTTCATTTACCATAAAGCGTTGCCGAGGGTTAGTGGTGAGTCATCTCTTGGCTGCAACAGTTTTGACACTCCTCTTATCTCTCAAATACAAGTTCTTATTTTTCGTGCTATTTCAGGCCGGGCTCTTAGTGTGACATGGAGTCTTGATGGGAGTTTGATATATTCTGGAAGTAGTGACGGGTATGCCTTTTATAACAACCTCTGAATTTTTCATTATGAGGATGTATATACTTGTACTGTATAATTTTGAACAAGTGCAATGAGCTATTTGTGATGATATGCTTGTAATATGCAGGCTTATAAGATGTTGGAATACTAAGCATCTTCATGAAGTATACAGGATAACTGTAGGACTCGGTGGTTTGGGTACTGGGTCAGATCTTTGTGTGTGGTCACTTCTAACACTGCGGTAATTCTGGTCCTATTCAATTTTCGTAGTTTTGATCTAATACCCAACATTTAGTACATTTGATTAATCTTGCGCCGTCTTTAAGTGCAGGTGTGGTGTTCTTGTCAGTGCTGATAGCACCGGAAGTGTTCAGTTTTGGGATATTCGGCATGGTACACTCTTGCAGGCACACTCTCTTCACAAGGGTGATGCATATGCTTTGGCAGCTCCACCTTCCCATAACAGGGTTTTCTCTGCTGGTTCCGATGGGAAGGTATGAGTTTTGTGGCATGTTGCGTCTCCATTGTTGAGTCGTGACCAAGATTGATTGATATTTTCTGCATTAGGCAACACATTTTGTAAGTAACAATGTGCTTGTGTAGACAAGTTACCTTTTTACTTCTCAAGAAACAAAATATAGAAAATTGTTTTTTATTTTATTTTTATATTTTTATATTACAAGTGAAGTTTAGATTTTTGCAATGATGCCTTGTACGAGTTCAGATTAACGTAGCTTTTGTAATTGATTAACGAAGTGCTATCTCACTGTTATGTTAATATTTTACAAGTGCCTGCTATTTTGTAGAGCCCATTCTTGATATTTTCTGATAAGTTTTGTAAGTTGTATCCTCCACTGCTTCCCTCGTGAACACATCGATTATTTTTTAGGTCTCAGTTTTTAAAAAAAACAAGCCCTTCCCCGTGTTCAGCTCTAGGTCTTTGTGAGGCACTGTCCAAAATCCTTTGGTGTGCTATAGCTCTGCTGCAGACGATGCACATAGCTATGAAAATTTCTTATTTTTTTCTCAGTTATTTTATACTCCTTCCATATCCTATTGATCATCCCCTATCAATAAAATACTCATCACATATATTAGAGAAAGGGGAGGATCAATAAGATATGGAGGGAGTAGTCCTAATCTTTACCCTATTTTAGATGTTCTATCTTTAAAATAACGCTTGGTTTGAAGTGTGCCTTTACTTAGCACCTTGCTTCAGGGTGTCTTTTTAAGTAAACATGAAAGATGAAACTATGAAAGAATATTTGTAAACCAGGGGTCTCCGAGTTCAGGAACATTTGGTTGAGGAGCATCCATAGGCTCAGCCGACCTCTTTAGTAAATATGTAAAATCTTCTGTTATGTTTTTGAAAATCCTAAAGAAGACATAGGTACCCTCGTCGTCGTAGAAGGATTAATCGATGGAATATAAATAAATTATTAAGAGCTGGAGGTGGGAAATGGTCTATTATTTGGCATGTTTATCACATTGAAAAGTTGGTTGGTGTTAATTTTTATTCTCTCTCAATTTACGTGGATATTTTTCGAGGTGATCTACCCTGTTTTTCCTATATGAAACTAAAATATCAGGATTATATTTGTTTCTCTTTTCATGAAACATGAACACTTTTTTTTAATGGTATTCTTCCATCTTAATATTTTTACTATTTTGAAATTCAGTTAATATTTAATCTTGAGTTGTGATCATGGGTTATAAATGTCTGAAATTGAGTTTATTTTGATAATATGTTGGTGTGAAGGTGTTTTCGTCAAAACTGATTTTGTAAGCTACTTACAGGTTATCTTGTACAAGCTTTCAGATGATGCTCCCGACCTTAGTCAAAATAGCAACCTGTCTACTGATGTTGTTAAGAAATGGGTTTATGTGGATAGCAGGAGTGCTCATACACATGATGTTAGGGCTTTGACAGTGGCAGTGCCTATTAGTCAAGAAGGTCTGAAATATGCGACTCATTTATGACTATTTTTCAAGTCCTTCCATCTTGACAATACAAGATATTCATACAATTGAGCCATTATACGTTTTTCCGTCATGCTAAAACAGTAAAACCTCACCTTTAAAATCAATTGCAATCCTAGAACAAGTTATAATTGAAGCTGAGAAATTTATAATTTGCTTGGTGCTTTGGGTTTGTTCTTACTAAGGTTTTGTGCTCCTTCACCAGATCATTTCCCGGCAGAAATAGTAAAGAAGCAACGCAGAAAAGAAAAGCCCGTTGATTTTAGTTACCATAAGTGGGCCCATCTAGGAGTGCCAATGCTTCTATCAGCTGGTGATGACACTAGGATTTTTGCATACTCTGCCGATGAATTTTCGAAATTCTCTCCTCATGATGTCTGTCCTGCACCCCAAAGGGTACAGGTGCATTTTATCCAGAAGTCTATTTTCAAACAGATGCCCTTGCTTCTTGTGCAGGCATCAAATAGAGTTGATATCATGTCCCTTCGTTTAGGAAATGCCATTGTTCCTGACAAGGCTTCTAATAATGGTCATGCATCCACTAATTTACTGGCTCGTGTCAATAGTAAAGCTTCTGGGAAGATTATTTGCAGCAGTATCTCTCCGTCAGGATCACTTTTCTCGTTTTCTAATCATACCAAACCGAGCTTGTTTGAGTTAAAGAAACAGGAAGGTAGCAAATCTCCGTGGGTTATCAACAAAAGACAACTTCCTGGAAAATTGCCATTTGCTCATGCACTGACCTTCACTTCAGATACATCACGGCTAATTATCGCAGGAAATGATAGAAGAATTTATGTAAGCATTTTTTGTTGTCTTGATACCTCGTTTGTCATCTGGTTTTTCCTACATGTTCAAATATGCCAAAGCTAGAAATTTCCTTAGTTAGATGGATCGACTGATAACTGATAAGAAGCCTGTCACTGAGAACTCATTGGTCCAATGATATGGCATGATCAACTCAATATTTTCTATCGACAAGAAGCCTGTCACTGAGAACTCATTGGTCCAGTGATATGGCATGATCAGTTCAACATTTTGTATTGACAAGAGCTTGACCACGGCTCTCACTATTTGTCGTAGAAATACAATTTTTTTCTTGTACACATTGGATTGTGAGAAATATGCCCCCCCCCCCCCCGGGTGATGTTACACTTCTAAACCCTAAAACAGGGCCAGCTTCTCACATGTTAGTTACATTGATCTTTTTCATTTTGCTGGTTTTAAATTTGGTGCTATTTATTCCAGTACTATATTTCCTTAATGTTGTATGGCATAACTATTAATAGTCTTTGCAGTTCAGTGTTCCAAGTTAACATATGATAATGATCTTAAGGACGCTTATTTCATTGAATTATCTCTCATTTTTAAAATATGGAAGTTGTGTGGTTGGTAATGACTTTAACTTACCTAAGCATGCAAGTTTTGACCTTAAGCTAGATTTATAAGTATTTCATTGAAGTATTATGTTCATATCGCAAATGAGCTATGTTTCTTCTTTACAAATTGCAATATTGAAAATGGCTCTTTTATTTGGTATCGTTGTAGATGGTTGACGTCAATTCTGCTGAGCTAGTACATGTTTACACCCCTTGCCGTAAGTCGCAGGATGAGTGTTCTACGCCAAGTGAGCCTCCTATAACAAAACTATTCACCAGTTCTGATGGGCAGTGGCTGGCTGCTGTTAACTGCTTCGGTGATGTTTACATCTTCAACTTGGAATTACAGAGGTAAGAAACTTTGAATGTCTTATTCTTAAAGAATCTTTTGGCCACGGTTAAATTTTACTCCCTCCATTCAAATTTTTTTCTTTTAGTTCTTTCATTACACACCCTTCTTTTTCTAAATCCCTAGCTACTACTCCTTTATAAGCCCATTTTAAAATCCAGAAATGGGTATTGTTGCACAAAATTATAATTGGGATAATTCAAATTTGTTTCTGAACGACAGCACATGTAGTGTCTATGAGGTGCACACCTTCACCTCATGTCTTAGGCCTTTTAAAACTCCCCTTTATTTGGACAAGGGAACTTGGAGGGAAAGGGAGGGGAAGGATTTGGAAGGAATTAATTTCCTTTTGTTAGCAAATTGAGGGTAGAGGGTTTTGAAGGATAGGGAAAATGGATCCTCTTTGACACAAGAAAGATTTTGAGGGAAACTCCCTCCCATTACCCCTCTTCCTTTCCCTACCCTCTCTTTCCCACCATTCTTTGTATCCAAACAAGGCCTAAAGCTCCTTCTTCTGAATTGGTATTGTTATTACTCATGTAACATTGCCGAAGAAGCAATTTGTTCGAAGCAATTTCCAATTTTTCTTACTTGTCTGTGTTGTGATATTTGCTATATCTTTCTGATTTTCAAATGCTTCATTAATGGAGACAGGCAACATTGGTTTGTATCAAGATTGGATGGTGCTTCAGTTACCGCTGGTGGGTTCCCCCCCTTAAGTAACAATGTGCTTGTTATTACTACATCAACAAATCAGGTATATGCATTTGATGTGGAGGCCAAACAGCTGGGAGAATGGTCCCGAAAAAACTCCTCTGCTTTGCCTCGAAGTTTCCAAGAGTTCCCTGGCGAGGTTATAGGGCTTTCATTCCCACCATCCGCCAATTCATCATCGGTTGTCGTTTACAGTTCAAGGTGTGTTCTTCATCTTGTTGCTGAATATGTGCACTTTTCTTTTTAGAAGGCTGTATTTTTTGGAGATTATTGCCAAAACGTATCCCTCTCTTCTGAAGGTGCAGAAAGGAAGGATTAAATATAAATAAGGGGAATTTTTCTTCTATTATGTTACAATTTTTAATATGCAAAGAAGCTGGATTTCATTTTGAAGACTAAGATCCTGTTCAGTTCCTTTTTCTTAAGGGTGTGTTTGGATAAGAGGAATTGGAGTGAAAGGAAGGGATGAGAAAACCATTGTTTGGTTAGCAAAATAGAAGTGGATGGATTTGGAGGGGAGGGAAAATGGATCCCTCCATTTCCCTCCTCCAAGCCAAATTATTTCCCCACCAACATAGTCAAGATTTGGAGGGAAAATGAGCTCATCCATTTTGCCCCCCTTCCCTCCCTTTCTCTTCCCTCCTCCCTCCCCTCCCTTTCCTTCCATTTTTGCTATGTGTTTGAATTAGGGTGTGTTTGGATAGCAAAAATGGAAGTAAAGCGAGGGGAGGGAGGAGGGAAGAGAAAGGGAGGGGAGGGGAGGGGAGGGGAGGGGAGGGAGATGGATGAGATCATTTTTCCTCCAAATCTTGCCTATATTGGTGGGGAAATAGTTTGGCTTGAAGGAGGGAAATGGAGGGAAATAATCTCTACTTTCATTTTGCTAACCAAACAATGGATTTCTTTCCCCTCCCCTTCCTTTCCCTCCAATTCTTTCTATCCAAACACACCCTAAGTCTCTCATATCATCAAACATGAGATGGAGCTAGAGATTAGTAGTTTATTGTTACTTGATGTTTCTAAAACATCTAATTTATTCAATAGAGTCATGACAAGTCGACCACTTGGAAATGTACTCGTGCCAGGCTCCCATACCCCACAACAAATATAGTAATAGTTTAACACTTGATTGGGTGTGTAGGTACTTTTGTTGCTATACTATGTTTTCATTGAAATGTCATGTAACATGTGTTTTTTATTCGAAATGCATGTTGTATTTGCATCTTTGCTTGTTGCTTTACTCATTGAAGACCAAGTAAATGGAATCTAATCGTGCATTATCATGTTCTTATAGGGCTATGTGCTTGATTGATTTTGGAATGCCGATTGAGGGGGAAGCAAATGGTAACATGTTCACCGATGACAGGCTAACTAACTTTGACTCCGTATCATTTGACTCCGTATCAAGGAAGCTTTTGAGTTCTAATGGAAGTCTAAAGCGTAAGTTGCAACTACAAATGGAATTTAAAAGAAATTTTGAGTTTTGCCCTTTTCGGCACCCTGTTTTATTTGTTGGGCACCTGTCGAAGTCTTCAGTTCTTGTGGTTGATAAGCCTTGGTTGGAAGTCGTGAAGAGTTTCGACGCACAACCCGTCCACAAGCATATATATGGTACTTAGACTCATCTCAGCAGCGGCTATTGGTGAGCCCTCTTCCTTGATGAGTTTTTTTTTTCCTAGTGGGTATAACAGGACAAGGTCTTGTTAGGCTGATCAATTTTGGTGTAGTGATGTCCTTCTGTGCCCTTTGGGGCGTTGAAGCATGTTAGTGTATTATGTCCACTAAATTTTTTTTTTATCTTAATGTATTTAAATTTAGTTTTTTTTTTCTTCTCCATTTTATATTCTCCGTGCAATTTAGTTATGTGTTTGTTTTTAGTAAGGGAAACATTATGTGCAAAACTCTACTAAACTCTTCGTTTTAGAATAGTTTGCTAAATAATTTTTAACAAAAAAGTGTTCAATTTTTTTAGTATACAATTGTTTTAATGGGGTGTGTTAAAAGTAAATAATTAGAAAAAGAATATATTGGAAAATCAGAAGTATATGTTGGAAAAGAGAGCAAAGGAGAAATTAGTTGAACGTTAAGAGCAGACATTCCACAATCAAGTATCCTTTCGTATTTCAACCGTAAAGCAAATAAGATCCTTTCAGAAACAAAAACAAAAACAGAAATATAAGTTGGTGTCTTTAAAGGTGAACTAGTAAGGGGCTCTTGAGCAACTTAATTACGATGAATTTTTCCAGCAGTTGAAGATCATTTGAAGGAGAAAGAAACGTTTGTCAAAGCGCAACTTAATTTTTTTTCATTTCCTTTTAGTTTTCTTTTCAATGTTGGACTTCGACTTCGACTCATTTGACTTTGGTTAAATTTCGTTGATTATTCCCCAAACTCACCCGACTCAAACGAAATCATCTTCGAATGTTTTAGATTCCGTACTTTCATACTATCTTCTTGACAGTTGACACTACACACCACCCTTTAAAAAATCAGGCCTGGTGTTTTTGAGTGTGGCAGAGGGATTTTCAGTGGCGGGGGAGGGTTTTCATGGGTAAATAGGGGTGGGGGTTAGTGTTTGGGGGTTCGACGGGATATAAGGTGTTAGTTAAAGGGATGCCGTCTAGAGCATACATGGGGCAGTGGCTGTAACAACCCGAAAAGTACCCAAATTTTCTAGTAAAAATATTTACTAACACTTTTCAGCAGACTTAAGTTTTTTAAAATAGAATTTATTGTTTCGAGTCGTATTTTGAAATTCCGAGTTCGTATTTGGAATTTCTGAGAGATTTCATGAAAATCCCGTTTTTAGTCATCTTTGACTTTTCTTGACTTTTAGTCGTCTTTGACTTTTCTTGACTTTTTAATGTCGTCATTGACTTTTCTTGAGCTTGTTGAAGTCGTCATAAACTTTTCTTGACTTTTAAGTCATCTTTGACTTTTCTTGACTTTCAGTCAACTTTGACTTTCGTTGACTTTTTCCCGACTCGTCTCATAAGTATGAAGACCGAAATTTTATTTAAAAAAATAATATTTTGGATTTATTTTTATTTAGATTTATTAAGATTTATCATAATTTAATATAATTATTTTGAATTTATTCGGAATTTAAAGAATAACTTTTACGGTTTAAACTCGGGAATCATTTAACTATTCCCGACTCATCGTAAATCCCGTAACAAATTCGAAACTCGACTTTGGCAGGAGTCACGCGGCCATGTCATCGTTTTCCACTCACTTGAGATATTTAATTCTTTCGATTAAACTAATACAAATATCTTAGATATTTGTTACTTTATCGATCCGTCAACGGAGATTACGCAAATCGAGAAAAAATCAGACCCGACAAGCCACAAACCCACACGGCTCTCCTCTCCTTTCCTCTCCTCTAATAGCCTTGATATTTTCATTTCTTTTGATTAATATATCATAATATCTAGATATTATTTCACTTTATCGATCAGTTAACAAAAATTACGCAAAACGCTCGAAATCTGACCCGACAATCACAAGACTACACGGCTCCCTTACCCACTCTTAAGCCTTGATATTTTCATTATTTTTCATTACAATATCATAATATCTTGATATTTAGTGTAATTAACTTTATCGTTAATTATATTTAATCGTTTACCGTAAAATAATTAGTAAACGCGAGTCAATTACGTAACAACAATTTCAAAACTCGACATTCTTATTTGCCTATAAACACACGGCTCAACCCACTCTTCCTTACTCACAAACAACTTTTCATTTTACAATAAATCAAATAAAGATCAAAATATCACTTTCTTTAATCGTTCTTCGTGTTCTTCGTCGTTCATCATTTGTTCTTCATTGTTCTTGAGCAAAACCTTCATAAAACCTTCATTTCTTAATTAAATCCTTCCTATCTTATATTTCTAGACTCTCCTCTTCGCTCTCCATCTTCACGTACGGTTTAATTTCAATTCCGTCAAGATCGTTTTCAACACTTTAATTATGGAAATTTATATTTTAAGTTCTAATAATGTTTTTCTTGTCATTTCTTATAGGGAAAGATTTTGAAGACGAGTTTGGAGACTCGTATATTTTGGGTGAAGATTAGTAGGAGGGTTTCTTATTATATATACTTCTTATTATTTTGGTGCTAATTGTTTTGCTAGCTAAGGTAACCATTCCGATTTACTCGACGAATTAATGTCACATAGCCTTTAGTTTTTGTTCAAGTTATGGTTATGTATGATTTTAGTAGTAACATAGCCTTTAGCTTGTGTTTCTTTAGTTTTTGGTTCATCTTTAGTTTTGGTTCATATTATTATGATT
>JAIUZE010071515.1:0-39233 GCA_022085475.1 Heliosperma pusillum | reverse complement strand
TGACACGGCCCCTCGATTTGCGGAAAGATAAACAAGTAATTTAAATAAATAAAAGATGAGAATACGTTTTTAATAGGTTCACTTTAGTGAAAATCGGTAATTTTTAAAACCGGAACCTACCATTAAATATATTCATCATAACAAAGGTGTCTTAAAGAAAAAGGTTCATAACAAAAAGGAAATAATATTATACATAAGAAGTATCTAAAACGGGAGACATATCTCCCGTAATAAATACGGAAATAAAAGAGTGTATTAAATAATACAATCCTAAGAACCGAATATAGGTCCAAGGTAATACTTCACTCGCTAGCTCGTCAATGTACCCAAGTATGCATCACAAACCTGCCAACCGCATTAAATATAAACACGGAAGCCACAGTCAGTGGGGAGTAACTCCGAGTTCTCCCAGCCACGAAATGTCGAGTTTAATAAAACATGAATAACATAAAAGAGATGTATATGGAAAATACAAAGCCTTAACATATACGATATACTTTTCATGTTATGAAACAAATAACTAACATATAACCTAGCATATGAAGGCTATCATGTGAATCAGTTACGAGGTAGGGAAGCTAGTATCTTAGCTCAGAGGTTACATTTAAAACATGGCCATAATACAACTCGACCCTAATCATACAAACTATCATGTGAATCAGTTAACAACCGGTAATCCAAACTCTATCAACCTAGCCGGCTTGCATCTCACCTTCTACGACTCATAGAATCAATCAAACATGAAAGACCAATACTCTAGAAACAGGCATAAGTTTCTTAGGACGGCCAATAGTCGACTTCTGTAACTCGAGTCTATACCACAAGGTAGGAAAACATCCTAGTCCTAGACTGATCAGACCTAGCGACAACAGCTAACCCATTTCCTGTCTCAATACCAAAGGTACAGTGAGAATCTCTACTAGGCGACCCCCTAAGCAGAGTTGGCTAGTACTTAAGCTGGCTCCATTCCCAAAGTGGAAGCAATTAGGCAGCCATGCCCCAGCTTGGATATAAACCCACCAAGCCGGGAACACAAAAGCTATCAAGCAGTGAACATATACTCGTTAAAGATAGTAAGGCCTATCAATGTCATGGTCCAAGGTGCTCATTTAGAATTAGAATGGTCAAGACGCCATATAATAATAATTCTCTATGAGTACTTAGTCAACACGACATATATCATACAATTAAACAGTCACGGGAAAAACTTCCTATCATGTGACTAATTGCATATAAATCACATTTAAATATCATATCGCCTCATATCTACTACGGCTCATTCATTCATTCATTAAATAAAACTTTACCTGAAGACAAATCCCCGACCCGAGTCCCGCGACGGGTCATCAGTCAAAACGGGGCTGACTAGATCTTAGTTTGACCAAACTCGTTTGGTCAAACCGGCTAGAAACAGAGTCTTCGCCATTTAGGCTTGAACATAAGAACATCATATTCATTTCATGCTATTCTATTCTAATTTATAACATGTGAATTATTAATTCTTACGAAACCCGCTTGTCTTAAGGAATATCAAATTAAACTAACATCTCATGTTATAATTTCTAACATGTGAGAAACAATAATATTATGAAAACCGTTTAATTAAATAATTTACTTATTAAAATTTCCCACTTGCAACATATTACAAAACATGATATAATAATAACACTAAACTCAAAAACCGTCACAAGCCCAAAGGGCTCACGGATCATGGGCTAGACCGAGATTGAACCGGGCCTGGACTGGGCCCACGGGCCTGGTTTGGGCCGGTTTTGGTCAACAAATTCTAAAATCGTTTCTTAATATTTCCCGCATGCTTAACATATTTAAATCCCGTCAAAACAACAACAAAACAATCAAGTATCGACACAAGCCCAAAGGCCAAATCACGGACCAACCCAGACCGGGTCTGAACCGGCCTGGACCGGGCTGAACCGGGCCTGAACCGGCCGGTTTTCAGCCACCACACACGGCCACCACACACGGCCACCACCATAGAACAACCCCAAATTATTTCTAACATGTTTTAATTAACAACCATCCATTTTAACAACCAATTCAACCATCATTCATACAAAAATCATGATTATGAACAAATCATCCAATCATGTCAAAAACACTACATATGTTAAAAATTCATACAACATAATAATAATAACAACTTATTATGTTACTACTTAAAACCGTAAATAAAAACATAAACAAAAAGTAAAAGTATGTAACATTAATTCGTCGAGTAACTCGGAATCGTTACCTTAGCTAGCACAAAATCAAGTAGCACCAAAATAAGAACTAAGAACCCGTCTACTAATCTTCTTCTAAAATATACGAGTCACCAAACTCGTCTTCATAATCTTCTCCTATAAGAAATGACAAAAAATAACATTATTAGAATTAAAACTTGATTTCAACAATTAAAGTGTTGAAAACGATTTTGTCGGAATTGAAAATAAAACGTACATGGAGATGAAGAGCGGAGAGGAGACTCTAGAAATATAAGTTAGGACGGATTTGACCAAGTAACGAAGGTTTTGTGACGATTTTGCTCAAGAACGATCAAGAACGATCAAGAACACTAAGAACGATTATGATTATATTAAAGAAGGTATTAATTAGATATTAAGTTGATTTAATGTAAAATGAAAAGATAAGTAGTGAGTAAGAGGGGAGTTGGCCGTGTAAATATAGAGGATTAATGGAGTCGGGTTTTGAACTTGTTGTTACGGGATTGACTCGGGTTTTATAAATATATTATGGTAATTATTTAGATATTATTAGATATTATTTTAGTTTAATCAAATATCTAGATATTATTTAGATATTATGTTAGTTTAATCAAAAGAAAAGAAAATATCTAATCCTAAGGGAACAAGAGGGGAGGCGTGTGAAAGAGGAAGAATTCGGGTCTGTTTTTAAGCGATTTGCGTAATTTAAACTGACAGATTGATAAAGTTACAAATATCTTAGATATTATTATTAGTTTAATCAAAAGATCTAATATGAGGGACAAAGGTGATTTTGGGCGTGTGACTCATGCAGGAGTCGGGTTTCGGGTTTGTTTCGGGACTTAAGTTGACTCGAGAATAGTTAAATGACGTTCGGGGTTAAATCGTAAAACCTATTCTTTAATTCCGAATAAATTCAAAATAATTATATTAAATTATCATAAATTCAAATAAATCTTAGTAAATTAAAATAAATTAAATATATTATTTTTCAAATATAATTTCGGTCTTTCAAATTACGGGTTGTTACAGGTTGTCTACTTGTAGAAGTAGGAGATGCCTTGATGCCAAGACAACCTTGTTTCTTACATGCTTGGAGTGATAAGGGGTTGATATAAGAAGGATGGTAAGTCGAAGTGAAAGATGAGAGGCGGTATTTGGAGGATTTAGGATCATTGTAGATGAGGGATGAAATAAGGAGGGCGTGCGAGAGAAGAGCGACTTTCTTGGGAGGCTTTGGGTTACCTATGTTTTGTAGGTTGTGTTGACGGAATGGTGACCACGTTGTTAATAGAATGAGGGAGATATAAGAAGGATGGGGTGTGAGAGAAGAGAGCGTGTTCGTGTGAGCTTACCCTTATCTTGTGAGCCTTGTGATAAAACGATCGTATATGATAGTTTGCTCGGGACGAGCAAAGGGCAAAGTGTGGGGTGTTTGATAAGCTCACAATTCTACCGGTTAACTTAGCAGTTTTTAGGACAATAAGATGATATGGTGAAGCGGTATTGATGGATTTAATCCATTATTACCAACTCCGAGTATCATGATCATAATGGAGTTTTAAGCGGCTTTAAAGCGGTTCAAGAGACCCAACTAAGCCCCAAGGAAGGCTAGGAAACATGTCAAGCAAGAACAAGTCAAAAGCCATCCAAAGGAAGAACAAAGAAGAAATCAAAGAAAAAATCAGCACTTTGGGCGCACCGTGCGCCCCTTCTGACGAGCTTCAGCTTTGTTACGGGCTTTCACCAAATTAAAGCCCATTAATCCTCTATTATGTGTGGACTATATAAAGATGAAAACACTAGGTTTTCATCATCTTATCTCATTTTTTATGTTTGTCTTGTGGAACAATTAATCAAAGTTGTAATCTTTGGATTTTTCATTTATTTTGGGTTTAGATCTAGAATGGGCAACTAATCTTATTTCTTAATCCAATCCTTAAAGGTGTAATCTTTTGGTTGTAAGACTCCTAATCTTTCCCTAATTATTGTTATTATTATTAATCCCTTGCGTTTTATGTTGTTGGATTTGGAAACTTGTTTGATTAAAGTAATTAAGTGTGATTTCCTTGTTATCTTAATCTTACCATTTTCCTAATCTATTGTTGTTAGAATCATTAAGTGTGATTTTCTTGTGATTCTATTTTTGCAACTCCTTGTAATTGAATTAGTGAGTGGTATTTCCTCCCAACTTGGCTTACAAGAAAGGGATTAACTTGCAATTTGGTATTAATTGTGTTCATTGTGTCTAATTGCTCTTATTGAACCTCTCATGCTTTTATCTTCTTATTAGTTGAATCAATGTATGTGATTTCTACTTGGAATGATTAATAAGTTGGGTTGATGATTAAGTGTGATTTCCTTGTCATTTACCACTATTAAGGAGGTTTAGAAGATTAATCTTCACAATAAGATAATAATAATTAATTGGGGAATTGATTGAGTCAAGGATCAACCACTTGAGGACCACCTATAGGATTGGGTTAAGTTTTTCTCAACTTGATTATTTTCATCCTCTAATTGCTTTCTTGTGTTGCACTCTTGTTTGAATTTACTTGTTTTTGAATCAAAATCAAAACCCCCCATTTTTACATATTGTTTGTTACTTGCACATTGATTTTAGTTACTCTTTTAATTACACAATTGCATTCCCCCTTCCCTTGGGTTCGACCCTTACTTTCCACTTTATTTTAGTTTAATTAGTAGGTAATTAGTAAGGTTATAAATAGTTAATTTGTCCGTCTTTAATAGCGACGTTTTAGGCGAGTCAATATCCGTCGCAAGCTTGCGACGGGTCAAGTATTAACCACTTGAGTAGAAAAAGACAAACTATTTGTGATTCCCTATGCCTTGTCTTATCTACACAAGTGGGATAACTTGACCCATTAAAAGCTTGCGACGGATATACCTGTGTTTATAATCGTATATACTCATATAGTGTTTCCTCTTTCCTTCCAAAAAGCACTTCCACTTTAATAAGGAAACAATTGAAAATAAAAAAATAACTGAAATTTATAAGTAAATAAGCAACTCATTACTTTCATCAATAACAAAAAGAAAATGTTAAACTAATAAACAAATATTTTCATAAATATAAGTTCAATTTATTATTATTAAATTATATCATTTGTTTCGTGAAAATGAATTACATAGTTTTAATTAAACACACATGTCACGTCATTATTATCTTCATCAGTTTCAAATTATTTTTCAAATGTAAAGGTGAAAAACTAATATTTGTTGTTAATTGATCTTAAATCTCTCAAATAGAAATAATATGGATCGGTACTAGTAATGAGTTTAATTACTCTTATACTAGTATGTAACCCGCGCAAATGCACGGTTTTTTTAATAGAGATATTAAAGAGTATAATAATTATATACCTGTTATAGTATTATTTAATTTGCTTTGAAATGTAATTATAAAGTTTAGTAATAGCAATGTCTTGTATTAAGAGATTAAAAAAAAGGCTCAACACTTTTACTCCGTCATATAAGATTGCTGTTTTTACTGAAACTATTTGTTACCTGTTTTTTTTTTTAATATGTTATTAAATCATTATATAAAGTAAAGAAGTAACATAAACGTTAAGTAATGACCTTAATAATACAATCAGATAAGATATGTGTTGTAATAAATATACTTATGTATATGTTAAATTAAAAAATTAACCAAAATTAAATGTTTATATAGTATGGAGAAGAGACAGATAATAAGCTAAAGTGTAAGAAAATATATATTATATGTAAAATTTTCGTTTTAGATATAAGAATAATCTATGAATTCTCTTAACTTGTAGTATTTTTGTATAATAAGACATAATTTTAGAATTAATTAGAAAATGTTTCCTAAAAAAATATTCGTGACCATCACGTTTATTTTTTAAATAAAAGTAGGCTAATATTTCAATTACATCATAAGTGGGATTTCAATATAAAAGATTGGGCCCATTACTAATTAACATATTAGAAGTTATAAGTATAAAGCCCAACCCAAAAATAAATTTTATGTTTCTGGTCAAAGGACTCGACAACCCTCAATGAAACGTATCGAGCAATGATGACACGTTTAAATAAATATTACGCGTAATTAGATATCAGAAAGTCAAGATGGCCGAGTTGGTCTAAGGCGCCAGTTTCAGGTACTGGTCCGAAAGGGCGTGGGTTCAAATCCCACTCTTGACAATTTTTTGCCTAAATACTTTTCATGTTCGCATTCTACGCTTCATCGTCTTTCTACTATCACTACAAATATGTCACATTTATTTAGGCTCGGTTTGTCAAGACAAGTAAGCTACTTATGTAAACAAAGTAGTTTGTTTGACCAAAATTTCAGTTACCTTATTTTGTAAATAAACTACCTGAAATGAAAAGATACTCAAGGTAGCATTTGGAAAATAAGCTCCCTAATTTATGTTATTTTACTTTTTTGTCACTTCAATTTATAATATTAAACATTTAATATCTCCATTTATGTCATTTTACTAAAAATCAGCTACCTTACCTTATCAGTTTTAAATTTTTTTTTTTCAGGTTTCAGCTAACTTTTCAGTTAATTTTGTCAAACTGAGCCTTATTTCTAATGACATAACTGTTTTTGTAATATTTCTAATAACATAACTTTTCAGCTAATATTTCTAATGACATAACTGTTTTTGTATATAACAATTCCTTTTGAACTTTGATGTTATATTTACTAAAATAACTAAATCACCTTCAGCAAATTGGAAAAGAAATACACAAGTACTCAAATACTCGATGCATTTCTTACATTCTCAATATACAATACAGGGGCGGATCAAGGGTGAGGTCAGGTGGGGTACGTGCCCCTCCTTAATCTCTAGAAAGTTTGTAATATAGATCTTAACCTGCTATATATTACATGTAAATCTAAGTGTCCTAGTGGTTAGTACCTGCCAATTTTTTCCAAGAGAACTGATTTCATTAGTAACTACAATTTACAAGGGAAAAAATTGTGTAGCTCCAACTATTTTTTTTTTGCTTCTTACATAAAAACGTTTTTGTTAAAATGGAAAAAATATATAAAAAAAATTGTGCCCCCGGTACCAAATTCCTGGGTCCGCCCCTGATACAGTATAAGGGGTGTTCATGTTTAACCAAACCGTAAAACCGAACTGAAAAAACCGAAACCGTACATTTTTTTAGGTTCAAAAAACCGAACCGAAATAGTTTATCAATTCGGTGAACCGAACCGGTAAAAGCCGGTTTAAAACGGTTCGGTTCCGGTTCAGATTTTTAAAACCGCGGTTAACCGAAACCGAACCGATTAACTAAAATAAGAATAAAGCCTAGCCCAAATTTTTAAAAGCCCGAATAGCCCAAAACTTAAACTATCATATACACACACCTCACCAAATTTTTTTAACCTAAAACCTAATTCACTAGCTAAACCCTCACTCTCTCAGTGTCTCTTTCTATATCTCGCTATCACCACATTAGTATTCCATTAGTATTCCATTAGTATTTTCATGATATAATCTCATCATTTCAATCTCTATAACATATCCCTAAATCATTTAAATTATTCCCCAAAGTATTTAATTTCCGGGGTATAATTTTTCCGCATCTATTTGCAAGTCCCTCAATCTACAACTTTTTTATGTATTTGTTAATATTTTCAATGTATTCAATCGATTTAAGATTGGTTTTTGAATGTTTTGGTTTAGTTTTGTTGAATTTTATGTTATCGTCAATTGAAATCAATTGATTTAGTGTCCCTTTCATCTGAAGATGCATAGTTTAAGTGCTCCGTAACGTTAAAGTTATAATGGATTAACCAAAAAATCTAGTCTCAAAAATTGGTCTGACTCAATTTTTCTAACAATTCAGACACTTTTTTTCTTGCAATTTGTCTTGTCATTCTTGAATTTGTAAGACGTCATTTGGCCAAAGTTGTGTCTCCAAGAAAGCGCCTTTGACTACGACAAACGGAAAAAATCAATTGAGAATTCGGTTTCGGTGAACTGGTCAAACCGAACCGTTCATCTGGTGAACCGAACCGAAAAAAACCGGTTAAAAACGGTTCGGTTACAGTTCAGCAATTTGGAAAACCGATTGACCGGTTAACCGGTCAATTAAGCCGGTTCGGTGAACCGAACCCGTTTTGAACACCCTAGTAGTATATGTATTCTATTTCTCAGAAAAAGAAAAAAAAACACAACACTTGTAAATCTAAACGAACTCTAATATTTATATCTTGGACTATGAACAAGGAAAGAGCAAAATTGATGGTTCTGCCTCTACGTGTAATTTTCTACCAACAAAATTAATTCTATGGAGTTTATCACTGCACCAAACTAATTGCTCCGTGCTTAATCTCGACATATTCAGAACCCTTGAAACCAACTTCAAATCGACTCTCGAAAAGAAGTGTAAAACATGATCTGAATCCTCCTCCAGCCTATGAATACTTTTTAATACACAGTTTTCACTCCTTGTTAGTTCCTTCATCTTCTTGTCTTTCTGTAATACAAGGGGATCAACTACTTTTACTTCACTATGACATATAAAATGTACTACTGATGTTCACTTCAAAAGGTAAACAAGTACCTTTAGAAGAGTTGATCGAACTTCAGCTAAGAGATTAGCATCGGCTGGACTTTGGAGTTCGACATTGGAGCTCCGCCAATACTTCGTAAGAACTGCATTGCTTGCGTCTTTGTCAACCCGAATGAACTGCCATAATATACGGATCGACTCTTCAATGATTTCTACAAGCTGTAAACTTGTTATGGCTTCCTTCCTGCTAATAACTTTTCTTTCCTTCTTCCAATTCTTGTAATTATCATCTGGAAAGCGCCAAACCAACATTAAAGATCTAAGCCCGTATAATACAACATTAAATACAAACCAGGGACGAAGTTAGGACAAAATAAGGGCCAGGGCCGATTTCAATTTCATCGATGATACACATTTATAAAGGGCCTCATACCATTATGTCAACGTTGTTAATATTTTTTTTTGTGCAAAGGGAAACATTATTGTTTATATTTAATAGGCTATTTAAATTAATATTTAGAACTTAAAAATTACGGAGTTATATTTATTCTTGTTTAATTATCGAGGGATACATTGATTTTTTTTCAACTAACTTACTCTATATTTTATAGAGCGATTTATTAATATCATATCTGATGAATATAACTCGAAAAGAAATAATAACAATCTCTTATAAGACGGTTTTATTATAAACTAAAGTAGGATTAAGATTATACAAATATCACTTTTGATAAAATACGGATCATAATATAGACTAAAAAAAGCAAGAAGCAAGAAATAAGCATTTTGCACCTTGTGTGGGTCAAACACGGAATCACAGTGCAACAAAGACACTCTTGGTATTTACTCTTGACCACTATGCCTCATTCACTTATTTGTACATTATCCTACTTAATTTTTACTTATTCCTTAAATTCTAGCCCGGGCCAGGACCCCTACGGCCCAGGCGTAGCTTCGTCTTTGATACAAACTAATACGTAATTGAGATTTTCTATGCTGCACCACTACTATCTCAAAACATATACCCTTTAGATTTTCAGAATCATTTAGAGTATTTACTTTTCATAAGTTCTTAACAAGAGATGATTTAGAAATTCTAATTTTGAAAAAACTACAAAAGCACGACATAGAAAAAATCCCCGCATAAATATTCGGAAGCACAAATTATTTTATGTGAAATAGGAAACTTGTCAGCGGATATAAAAAGCCTGTAAAAATCTGAAACTTCTAAGAAGACAACAGCATTACCTCTGACAGCAGGAACTTGGATAAGACTGCGAAGCACACAACGATTCTTAACATAATGTTGGACCCTTGGACCTTCAAACAACTCTTCCTCTAGAAATCTAGTTAGAAGAACTTGAAATATTTGAAACTTCTCAGCAACGTCATTATAATGGAGAAGTCCATGGGGGTCGGACTCCCATAATTCCAAGGCCTTGCCATATTCCCAGCAAAGAAATTCCCAAGAAAGACACATTTGACCTACATACACCATCTCCAGGTCACTCTCTAGTTCTCTGCTGAACTTCTTCATCGAAGGCGGGTGTATTTTGGATGATGGTTTCGGTTTACAAGGCCAGCAATCAAATGACATGGTGGCCGCTAATGTTGGGGCTGAAATTTTGCCTTTGGTAAATGACTGAAGTGGGTCTTTTAGCCTCAAGAAACCTGTAGATTAGCACCAGTGTTATGCTTAAGACTGATGCATAAAGGTCAATTACGAAAATATTGTGATTCTAATTAGTAGCAAGATGTATTGTCTCAAAGTCTAACAATGAGACATACTATTATTTTAATTTAGGGATTCACAAAGACGATCTTGATACAGTCATACAGACAAAATTTATTTTCAGTCATGGGTGTTGCCTTCAACGGCCGAATTAGCAGACATGCAATCTGCATAACTAAGCAACAGAATGAAACTAAAGCTACTATGGACTTTTACAGTACCATAACAAATTGTTTTAGTTGGAAAAAATGGGTCCTTTATTTGAAGGAAAGCAGATACACAAATAACACAATAGCATTAATATTATCAGTGATTCTGTGGCCAATGGAATTTTAATAATTATCAGATTGTGGGATGAAAAGCAAGTCATAAGTGACAAATAATAATCTGTTTTTAATACATACAGTCCAAAAAAAGGTTGATTAGTAAAACAAGTAAAGCTACAAAACTATGTGACATCAATCACAGCTTCAATTAGTAAAAGTAACTGAGGATTTCCTTGATAGGGATATTATATATTCTGTATATATGAAGTAGGTCCAATGTCTGAATTATTTTATACATTAGAAATGCATCGACCGACTAACACTGTTCTAAGAATGAGATTGCATCATCACAGGCCATAAACAACCATTTCAGGCGGATAACAGTACACGCAGTCACGACCGAAGATAATAAATAAAATAGATATACAATTGTTCTTCAAATGAAAAAAATAAGAGAAATTTTCCCTTGTATCTATCTATATATGTTCTTATTTATTTTTATTTTTTAAAATTTGAACACAGATTTCATGGGGTGTTGATGATGACTTTTTGCTTCGATAACACACATGTCATGAGTAGGTAAAGAGGGTGAAGTGTGAAATTCAAACAATTCTGGATAAGATCATGAGGAATTTTGACCAAAAACAAATAAGGTAAAACAGATATTAGAGTCACTAAATAAAGATATAACATTCCTTTCGAGTACGCGAGTGGATTAAATCACTGTATCTAATCGGAATCATTAGAACCAAAATTTTTGAGAGGGATCATTTGGGATTAAAAAAGTCTTCATCATCATTACTCTTGAAGAGCCCTCAATTCCGGTAGGCCGGGTTTGACGTACACAATCTTTCACTATATCAGAGATTTCATCAAAAATTAATGTCCAACGAGTCAACGACGGCAAGAGTTTTAAAAGCCGCTTTAGTTTTGTTCATTATATTCCAAATCTAAGGAATAAAAAACACATTGGCTTCCCCAAAATCTGGCTTACGAAATAGTCCAAGACTCAAACCAAGAAGAAACAATAAGTTAATTTATCTAAGAAAAACAAGTAAAACACTAATTTTTATAGAAGCAATGTAGTAACTTACCAATAGCATACATCTTTTGGAAGTTGAGGATATCCAATTTTCTCATTTTTTCTCGGTAACTTTTATAGAACATGTTCAGCTCATCCATGGTACCTTCATACTGATACTTGTGTTCAATCTTCCATGGCTTTAAATCATCCATTATTTTAGGAGACTCCGATTCTTCTAATATGGTTGGAAGCCCTATAGCTTGAACCTTCTTAATCTCCATTTTTAACTGCTCTACTAAATCTTGATGCTCCCACTCTCTTTCGAGACAATTTTGGTCATCGGAATCTGAAGATAACTGCTCTCCTGAACTCGACTTCTCTGAATTTTGCTTCCTTTCGGTTTCATCAACTAAACTAGACTCCAAATTTTGATGCTCGCCATGTAATCCCTTTTCCGTATTTGTTTCACCTATGGCTAGTGTGTTGATAACATCAACTGAATCGGACTCCAAACTTCGCTTCTCAGAACTCTTAGATTGGTTGTCAGCACTTAGCGACTCGCTTTCTATTATTAAACCATCTTTTGGGGAAATATTATCATGATCATCTTCCAAATCACATTTCATCTCCTTGAACTCTTGTAATATATCTTCATCCTCATCTTCGAAATCATCACAAGCATCTTTTGGGTGAAAACTATCATGATCATCTTCCAAAACCTGCTCCATGTCCTTGAGCTCTTGTAGTATATCCTCATCCTCATCATCGAGATTATCATAACCCCAACTTTTGCTCAAATTTTGTAACTCTACATCTTCTTCGGTTAAACTTTTTTTACTACTTAGTTTCACCCCCTGCCAATCATATTCCATCAAAGTATCAATCTCAAATGCTCTTTGAAAATCAATATCCGACAAAAACCCATCACTAAGCGAGTCAATAAACGAGCTCCTAAAGCTGGAATGGTTCGAATCCAAGTCTGAATCCGACACTAAAGACTCATCGTCGCTAAGAAAATGAGCATCATGTCTCACACTATGTACAGTGTTTACCAAATTGTCAACCATTTGACTTGGTTCACCTAAATTTTTAGTTGAATTTACCACTACATCATCTACAAGAACACTCATTAAATCCCTTCTTGAATCCCCAATCTCTTCAACAAAATTCACAAACATTTCACCAACATTTTCCGAACTTTTTCGACCCTCACCAGTCTTATTACCAGGTTCATCGGTCATGCTAACATCTGAACTTATTTGAAGCTCAACAGTGTCTTCCACAGGTTCCAACCCCACAACATTTTCAGAACTCACAGCAAAAGGACAATTATCATCTGAATTAACACATAACCCTTGATCACCAACAAAATGAACATCATCTTTTCGAGCAAATTCTTCAAAAGTCGGAAAGCGAAACCTTAGCAATGACTCTGATTCCTCCCCCTCTCCTTGTTTAATCATATTCATAGGAGTATCACATACTTGTTGCATTTGCCCCATACCGCAATATTGAGCTATCGAGTTTTTCCGTAATCTGGTTGAATTACACAACATATAATCAATTAAGTCAGATATTAAACATGATTATCATCAATATTAAGCACATAAACAAAAATAAGAGCATAATAAAAACAACAACAACAACAACAATATTACGTTAAAAGGCTGTTTCCCAATGAACCAAAATCAAAATTCATCACAGCATAGAACCAAAGATTAATGAGTATTATTAGAATTTGGATATTTAAATATAATTACCTGAAAATACGAGTTCCAATGAAACGAAACAGAGTAAACAAAAAAGAGAAGAAAGAAACCCATAAAACCCTGATTAAGAAAACCATTTTTTTAGACATAAAAACAAAATGGGTTTTGATTAAAAATAACGTTTTTGCACCCATCGTAGTAGTATTTAACCAAAACCCCGAAAAAAAAAACAGTTGGATTTGAATTAAGTAAAGGTGAAGCAAAAACAGAGTGACTGACAGAGGAAATTCGATCGCTATTTGGGAAATTGTAGCTACAAAAGAGTTAAAGAGAGAGAGAGACTTGTCACCTTTTATGAATATTAGTATTAATAAAAAAGAGAGGAGGAATAAAGGGTGAGAAATAGGAGAAGTAGAGATGAGAAAACAAGGGTTGAAGTGAAAGGAGGAAGAAATATGAGCTAATTGTGTTAAAAAGATAGGAGGAGAAAAGAACATGTCAACAAGAAGAAGAAGAAGAACATAACAAGGGAAATTGTAGTTTCGTAAAATGTGGGAAGAATGGGGAGCCGTTACTTGGAAGAGTACAAGAGGCTCCATTCATTTTACATGGTTCACACTTCAGGCTTCACTCTTACCTATTTCGGATTAGTCAGCGTCCGCCTTCTTGGAAATTATGCCACATTCTCCTCATCTAATTTTAGGGTTTTTTTTGTCAGATAATACCTAACATTTAGGCATTTTGTAAATCTAGTACCTAATGTTTTTCTTTTTGCCCAAAAGCACCTCACTTTCACATTTTTTTGTCTTATGGCACCAAATTGGCATTTCCGTCAAAAAAAAAAGTCAAGCCACCGTCTTAACTTAACGGAAAATGCATAGAACTTCATCCAATATTAATATTGTTAACCCAAGTTCCCTCTAATCTCAATTTATCCCTCTATTTTCCCCCAATTTTTACCCCTTTTCTATTTTTACTCCACAATTACCTTAATTACATTTTCCTATAGTCTTTTCACCTCTTCTTTGTGGATGAATGAACTCATCCTATTACAAAATTGATAATAAAATGATTAAAAACAGAAAGTGCAATACATAAACAATAAATTTTGTACCAAAATTTTATTTTTAATCAGGATTACAAAATCGGTGCAAGAGTAATTATTAAATTAGGGTTAAGAAGACCAAATAGATAACTAAAATATTAGGGATTTTTACAAAAATAATGAAAAAGATAACAACTTTGATTAAAAAATTGGAGTTTTAATAAATAATATTAAAGAGAGATAGTAATACGTTATTGATCATCCAAGTATAAATAAGCAAGAGTTTGTAATTTATTAGTATCAACTAATGGATGAAGGTCAGAAATTGATGAAAATACAAAACTTAGTGAGAGAGTGAAGAGGATGAGGTATAAAGAAGTGAACAATTCATATAAGCATTTTCCGTTAAGTCAAGACGGAAGTTTGACTTTTTTTTTATGGAATTGTCAATTTGGTGCCATAAGACAAAAATAGATAAATGTTAGGTGTTTTTGGGCAAAAAAATAAACATTAGGTATCAGATTTACAAAAGACCTAAATGTTAGGTGCTATCTAACAAAAAAACCCCTAATTTTAATTAGATAAATTATCATTGAAGACGGACAACAAGCTGAAAACGGATAGTGACCCTTTCACAAAATGCAAGTGAGAGGGCAAGTGGATGGCAAATGGATTCCCCCACTTACCCTCCCACTTGCATATTGTAAGAGGGGCACTATCCGTTTTCAATTTGTGACGGATAGTGTCCGTCTTAAGTAAGACAAGCTTTTATAATTATAATAATGGTATAAGTCTCGCTTAAGCCAGATACTATCAGTCTAAAGTTTAAGATGGATAAAGTATTGTCAAGTGTTGGTAATAAAGACAAAACTTTTGGTATATTATAAGCAACAAGTAGGCTAATTTGTTATGTATTTGACCCGTCTTAATGTGACAACCCTCACGAATGCGGAAATAAAACATAACAAGCATGCAATTTATATAGCGGAAATTACGGTATTTTTAAAACCTTTTACATGCCAAGATAAAAGTACGAGGAATGTCAAATAAATACAAACTAAAGTAGAATATACTACAAGAGACGTAGTCTCTCAAAATATTATCAAACATCAAAGTTATTTCGCAACTAGCTAAGAAACGTCTAGGGGTGAATCGTCGAGGCCAACGCCCGCTAGCTCACACCCGAACCCAAAAACAACAAGCAAAATCCATCCAAGCAACCTGTTCATCCATGAAAACATGAACGCCACAGTCAGTGGGGAGTAACTCCGGGTTCTCCCAGCCATATCACAAATAACATACTTAAACGGTAATACACAAGTAGAAGCATGCATATATATATAGATGTGAATTACGAGAAGGATAAATAGGCATTTCAATACATAAAGATATAGGTACATGAAGTACAAAACGGTAAGCATCATATTATAGATAGACTCGGGGAAAACACCCTTAGGCAACCATATACTCACTAGGGCTTGCATCTCACCATTAGCGGCATATACTTGATAAGATTGAGACTCGACAAACAAACCACGCCAAGTCATCCAACGGTCACAAATAATCAACATATACACATCCATCCAAACGTACGAATACGGTGACAACATCTCTCACGGTAAATGACACGCACTAGCACCATGTATGTAACACCCGCAAATGTACCCTATTTTTATATTAAAAATATTATACGGATACTTTTCAGCGAAATTTTAGATTTAGTCTAGAATCAAATTTCCCGTGTCTAATTTAGCAAATCCAAGTTCGTATTCGGACTTAACTCGAAATTCCGTTTGAGTTACGCCTTAAGGCGCTTTTGGGCTTTTTCCATGTTTCTCCACTCACTCACCTTATATCTCCTTAAACCCTAAACTCCCTCATTTTCCACTTACTCCTTCTTCCTCAACAAGTAACCACCATAACCCTAACTCCATTTTTGATCAAGCTCAAGATCGACACTACTCCTTCATCCCTTGCTCAAATCCGCTAATTTTCGTCATAATCTTTCCCTCTCATCGTCCTCTATCTTAATTGGTAATAAAATTACCGTCTTTCTCACTTTCCAATTTATCCGACTTTCTCAAAGGTGAATTATATTCATCTTTTGTTGTCTAATTGTAGGTTGAGACCTTCAAGACCTCGACAAAGACTACTACTTAGTAGAGGAGGACCTAGACGAGGATTGAAGACGCAAAAAGGTAACGGTCAAGGGTTACTCGATATCAACACGTGTTTTAATGTGTTTTTGGATGTTAGTAAACGTATTTAGGATATGATTAGTATTCATAGAAATTGTATTTGTTGATGATGGTTATTGTTGGTTGATAATTGTTAATGTTAGTTGATGATAGTTGATATGTATTGATGGTTGTGGATGATTATTAGTGATGTTTGATGAATTTCGTGTACATGTGGTCCCAGCCGGCCGACCGGCCGCCGGTCACCAGACCGGCTGGGAAGTGGCTGATGTTTTATTTATGTTACGTGATAATTTTGGTATGAAGTAAGTCTCAGCCGGCCGACCGGCAGCCGGTCAGCCGACCGGCTGAGACACACCCTATATTTCCTTCATTTTCTCAAGTGACTTACGGTCCAGCCGGGTAGCCGGCAGCCGGTCCACTTGACCGGCTGGATCATGCTGTATTTTTGATGTTTTTCAAATGTGACTGAGGTGCCAGCCGGGTAGGCGGCAGCCGGTCCACTTTACCGGCTGGCACACGCTGCCTTTCTTTTTCTATATTTTCTTATACTTTCATTTATAATAGTTCGCATGGTTCGTTTATCGTATAAATTTACGTAATGACTTTAAATATTCATGTTTACAATATATGATATTCCATTCGCTTGTATCGCATGTTTTGTGACGGTTTTTGATATATCCCACTTTGAGTCGGTTTTACATATGTTATGATTTGAGCACAAATTGTTATGTGCTATGAACTCTCATTCCCCGGCTACCTTCTCGCTCGTAAGGCTGGAATGTCGGAACAAGGAGATGTATCCTTCATGCTTAATTGCATGTTTTAGTGGACATATGACGACGTTGTTGGGAGGCGAACGCTTTGCGTTGATCGACCCGGCCGTCAAATGTTGTATACTTGCGAGGTGGTGTCATTGCATGTAGCGTACCGCTTGTTATGATGCTTGTGCTCTTTTCTGCCTCTTTCGTGAAGGTTGACCGAATTTGGGGTACTCGGCTTCTATGATTGACCGAGTCTTGGATGCGAAATGTTTATCGCATGTCGAATCGGAAAATGTGATTCCGAGAGTCTGGCCAGGTTTAGACTAGGACCGTATTATTATCGTCGTTCTACCAGGAGGAAATTAGTCTACATATACGAAATGTTAATCGTGTATGCGTTCACGGAAATGTTTATCCCGTGGATGCGATTTTAATCATACTTGCTATGTACATGGTGCTAGTGCGTGTCATTTACCGTAGAGATGTTGTCAACGTATTCGTACGTTTGGATGGATGATTATATGATTGATTATTTGTGATCGTTGGATGACTTGGCGTGGTTTATATGTCGAGTCTCAATCTTATCAAGTATATGCCGCTAACGGTGAGATGCAAGCCCTAGTGAGTATATGGTTGCCTAAGGGTGTTTTCCTCGAGTCTATCTATAATATGATGCTTGCCGTTTTGTACTTCATTCACCTATATCTTTATATATCGAAATGCCTATTTATCCTTCTTGTAATTCACATGTATATTTATATATGCATGCTTCTACTTTCGTATTACCGTTTAAGTATGTTGTTTGTAATATGGCTGGGAGAACCCGGAGTTACTCCCCACTGACTGTGGCGTTCATGTTTTCATGGATGAACATGTTTCTTGGATGGATTTTGCTTGTTGTTTTTGGGTTCGGGTGTGAGCTATAGGGCGTTGGCCGTTGAAGATTCACGCCTAGACGTTTCTTATCTAGTTTGCTAATAACTTTATGTTTGCTCACGTTTTGAGAGACTACGTCTTTTTGTAGTATATTCTACTTTAGTTTGTATTTATTTGTCTTTCCTCGTACTTTTATTTTGGCATGTAAAAGGTTTTAAAAGTACCGTATTTTCCGCTATATAAATCGCATGCTTGTTATGTTTTATTTCCGCATTCGCGAGGGTTGTCACAATGTACATAGCAAGTATGATTAAAATTGCATCCACGGGATAAACATTTCCCTGAACGCATACACGATTAACATTTCGTATATGTAGACTCATTTCCTCCTGGTAGAATGACGATAATAATACGGTCCTAGTCTAAACCTGGCCAGACTCGGTCAAACACAGAAGCCGAGTACCCCAAATTTCGGTCAACCATCACGAAAGAGGCTGAAAGAGCACAAGCATCATAAAAAAGCGATACGCTACATGCAATGACACCACCTCGCAAGTATACGACATTTGACGGCCGGGTCGATCAACACATTGCGTTCGCCTCCCAACAACGTCGTCATATCCCCTCTAAAACATGCAATTAAGCATTAAGGATAAATCTCCTCGTTCCGACATTCCAGACTTACGAGCGAGGATGTAGCCGGGGAATGAGAGTTAATAGCACATAACAATTTGTGCTCAAATCATAACATATATAAAACCGACTCAAAGTGGTATATATCAAAAACCGTCACAAAACATGCGATACAAGCGAATGGAATATCATATATTCTAAACATGAATATTTAAAGCTATTACGTAAATTTATACGATAAACGAACCATGCAAACTATTATAAATGAAAGCATAAGAAAGAATAGCAAGGAGAAAGGCAGCGTGTGCCAGCCGGTCAAGTGGACCGGCTGCCGGCTACCTGGCTGGCACCAAAGTCATATTTGGAAATCGTCAAAAATACAGCATGATCCAGTCGGTCAAGTGGACCGGCTGCCGGCTACCCGGCTGGACCGTATACCTATAGAGAAAAGAAGAAGGAAATGAGGTGTGTCTCAGCCGGTCAGCTGACCGGCTGCCGGTCGGCCGGTGAGACCTTCTTCACACCAAAATTATCACGTAACACCAATAAAACATCAGCCAACTCCCAGCCGGTCAGCTGACCGGCGGCCGGTCGGCCGGCTGGGACGACATATGCACGAATTCACCACTTAACACCAATGAACATCAACAAACATCAACTATCATCATCAATCATCAATACTCATTAACAATTATCAAGAAACAACAACCAACATCAACAACACAAATCCTATGAATAATCATCCTATTTTAAATACGTTCACTATCATAAAAAACACATTAAAACACGTAATGTTATCGAGTAACCCTTCACCGTTACCTTTTCGCGTCTTCAATCCTCGTCTAGGTCCTCCTCTACTAGGTAGTAGTCTTTGTCGAGGTCTTGAAGGTCTCCACCTAAAATTAGACAACAAAAGATGAATATAATTCACCTTTGAGAAAGACGGATAAATTGAAAAGTGAGAAAGACGGTAATTTTATTACCAAATAAGACAGAGGACGATGAGAGGGGAAGATTATGACGAAAATTAGCGGATTTGAGCAAGGGATGAAGGAGTAGTGTGGAACTTAAGTTTGATCAAAAATGGAGTTTAGGGTTATGGTTACTTGTTGAGGAAGAAGGAGTGAGTGGAAGAATGAGGGAGTTTAGGGTTTAAGGGGATATAAGGTGAGTAAGGGGAAAAACATGGAAAAAGCCCAAAAGCGCCTTAAGGCGTAACTCACACGGAATTTCGAGTAAAGTCCAAATACGAATTCGGATTTGCTAAATTAGAACGAGAAATTAAATTCTAGACTAAATCTAAAATTTCGCTGAAAAGTATCCGTATAATATTTTTAATATAAAAATAGGGTACATTTGCGGGTGTTACAGTTAAACTTAAAACTTAAAGTGTTCATCTGAAATGAGAATTTGTTTTATACTCCCTCCGTCCCAGCTATTTGTTTACCTTTGCTTTTGGTATAATTATCATGGAAATGGTAGGGGACTGTTGGACCAATTTCATAGTTTTGATAATGACATGTGTTTACGTGATAATATGTTTTACTCGATATATCATATGCGTTTAATTGTGTGCTTTAGTCTTATTATAGCTAACAACAATTATGAGAAGAAAGATCAAAGTTAGGCATAACTTTGACAAAGTCTGTGAGACAAAGTTATAACAACTTCAGGAATAACTTTGATAGTGAATATGGAAGTTATAGCTACCCAGGCATAACTTTAAAGAAAATCGCTTCAAGCAAGATCTACCTCAAATAGCACAATCTCAAGATGGAGGGTTTTTGTGATCAAGATGAAGAGATGATCCGTATACTGAAGATCTTTGTGAAGATTAGAAAGTATATGTCGTCTTTCGGTAACTATTCCATTCGAGAGATTTTATGTTCAAAGTTATAGCTTTAGCCTATGACGTTGGATGATAAATATTGATGCATGATTTTGGAAATAAAATGTTTTCAAAAGTGAAAGAGTATTTTTATATTTATCAAAAGTTTTATTAGAGAATATATTTTTGAGATTTTATTGGTTAGTAATACAACTTATGCGTTGTCATGCTACCTAGGGTTTCTAATATATTCTATCTCAATTTGTTGTTCACCTAATAAGTCCACCTAGTGTTTGAGCCATCTAGGGTTTCGTGAAAACCTAGTTTGTGCCACCTAGGGATGCGTGCCTCCTAGGGTTTCGTGAGCTAGGGTATTTCGGCCTCCTTAGGTTGTTTCCCTTGTTTACCTAATCTAGGATTCTACTATATCTTTACAACAATATTTTGAGATATAAAGATAAATATATTTCTATAAGATAAACCAAATAATATTTTGAGATAAAGATATTTCTAAAAGATAAGCAAATATTATTTTATGATAAGATAAATATCTTTCTTAAATATTAAGCTAGGGTTTTAGATCTACTATACTTCTAATACTATAAATACTCTTTCACATACAAATTGTAAACTACACGAAATACACACAAGAACATCACGGCACATCTACTACTTGTGTTGATTTTCCAAAATCGTTTTAAAGCAAACCTTTGAGCAAATATTTATTATTTTTAGAGGTTGTTTTTCAAAAGAGTCGTGCATCAATTATTATCAATCGCTTGAGTGAAATACGTTATTGGAAAAATAGTACATCATTATAAGCTTACAATTCTTTAACGGGAATTTGTGTGAGTTATATTGTACTTTCTTATTAGCGTAAGATAGTATAGAGTATTTAGCGATATCCACCTTGAGTTATAATCATAGTGTTGATTATACGAGTGGGTTGATAATTTTTGTAATCCGTAGAAAGGTACTAAAGATTATTAATCGAGAATAGTGGACGTAGGTTTCAACGTGTGAAACTGAACCACTTCAAAAATCGTGTGCCTCTCTCTTATCTCTTTACTTTTCGTTATTTCGTTACTCGCGCTTACTTTGATTAATTAATTAGTTGATTTTAATTCATAAGATCAAATAATTAATTACTTATCATATAAATCGAAAAAGTGGGGCTAGTTTTTAATACTCAATTCACCCCTCCTCTTTCGTATTCGATCAATAGACTCTACAATTGGTATCAGAGCCTCGTGCTCTTGATTGCCTTACAGCAAGGAGTCTGATCCATTTATCTTTTTTTTTTTTTTTTTTTTTTCCGCTGCATTTAATTTTATTTTAATGGATTCCAAACATCTGAAGTGTCCCGTATTCGAATGGAAGAACTACAGTTTATGGAAAAATATGATGACCCATTTCATAAAGGGTAACGATTGGGAGTGTTGGCTAATCATTAAGAATGGTCCTAATAAGATCATGCTTGGATCTGCTACTGGCACTGCCATCGAAAAGAAAGAAGATGACTATGTTGAGGCAGATTATAAGAAAGCTGAGAAAAATTCAAAGGCTATTAGTCTGTTGCAAAACGGCATGACCCATACTGAATTTGATCGTTTCTCATCTAGTTCTACTGCCAAGGAAATATGGGATGGTCTAGAGTTAGCCTATGAGGGGACAACTGCTGTAAAAAAGCAACGTATTGCTTTACTGATGCGAAAATACGAACTGTTCTCTATGGAACAAAATGAATCGCTTGACAGCATGTCCACTCGCTTCTCTAGTATCATTAATGAATTGAAAAATCTTGGAAAAACTTTTGACTCCGAGGAAATTGCCAGGAAGATCCTTAGAAGTCTATCTAAACGATGGAGACCTAAGGTGACGGTAATTGAGGAATGTAAAGACCTATCTGACCTATCTTATCAAGAGCTACTTGGAACCTTAATGGCTCACGAGATTACTCTTGATGAAGATGAGGCAAATGATAGTAATAGCAAGAAAGTGGCTTTACAAGCCGAATCTAGTGAAAGACATGATTCGGATCTTGAAGATGAAACAGTGTTATTTGCTAGACGTTTTAAGAAAAAAAAAAATTCTTTAATAAACCACAAGGGAAAACGTTTAACAATAACACCAACAAATCTTACAAAAAGCCAATTGAGTCAAAAGGGTCTCTTTCAAGTCGTGGTTGCTTCAAATGTTGGGATAATGATCACATGATCAAAGACTGCCCCACATGGAAGAAAATCCAAGACAAAAATCAACGAGACAAAACCAAGAAGGAATTCAAGCAAGTGATGATGGCTTATTGCTGGGGAGATCTCGACACAGAGGACGACGCGTCAGAGATCTCGACACAGAGGACGACGAATCAGAAGAAGAGGAAGTCGCCAACTTGTGTCTAAGCAACGTCAGTCTTGACCTAATTTCTGACAGTGACAATGAAAACGAATCCGAGATGTGTCTTGTTGGCAACTCAGATTCAGAACCAGATTCAGAAGATGATGAAGAGGTTAGTCATCTTGAACTTAAAAAGCAAGTTAAGAATTTATCTAAGAAGTCTTTAATTAAGTATTTTGAAGAAGCCTTAGATCATTGTCATGAACAGAGTCTTGAACTAAAAGATCTAAAAGAACAAATACTTGACATTGCTGAGGAAAACCAACTTCTAAAGGCCAAAGCGAAAAAGCTCAAGTCTAAAGTTATGGCAACTTCAGCCATAACTTCAGACAAGACAAATGTTGAGAAAGAAGCTCTTGAGTCTAAAGTTATAGCTAATGAAGCTATAATCTCAGAGTTAAAGCTCAACATTAAGCATCTTCAAGTCAAAGTAATAGCTAATGAAGCTATGACTTTAGAATTGAAGAAAGTCAATGAGCTTTTACAATCTGATGCTAAGGCAAAAGAAAGTGTTATCATTGATCACGAGAAAGTAAACTCTTTTCTTTCTCAGCAATTGAAAGATATAAAGGCTGAATTCTCCCAAGCCAAAAGGCAACATAATGAGGAGAAACTTATTTTGAACAAACGTTTCAATGACTTTCGTGAAAATTTCAAAAAGAACAATCCCTTCAAAGACTCGAATGTAGACCATTCATCATGTGAAAAAGAAATTCAGTCTTTGAAGGAATTGCTCCTACATGCACGAAAAGTTCATGATAAGTGGGAAGGAAGTCAGAAGGTCTTAGACTTCCTTACCAAACAGTCTAATAATAACATGAAGATGGGTCTAGGTCATGAATGCTATAGTCGTAGAGACCATGATAAGTGCAAATCCACTCCCTCTGACCGTGATTTCAGAAGAAGGAAGTATGTCAATCTTTCAGAATATCTGATTTGCAATTATTGTGGTCACAACGGTCATGTTAAAGATAATTGTGCTAAATATGTCAACGACAACAAAAATCAAACTGAGTTTGTTAAAGAACATGACGTGTCTAGTGTTAATGAGTCTTAACCTGAGCCTCAACGTGATGAGGTCAGAAATAATGAGTTTAGATGGTTTTATGACATAGCTTTCGATTACACATTTGTACCTTCAAAATCTAAATCTTATGTGAATCAGAAGCAGTCATTTAAATCTAATGTGCGTCGTAACAATAATCACTATAATAAACCTAGACAACCCTATGTTAAGAAGAAAAGAATTCTTAAACAGGTATGGGTTAGGAAGGATCAAATATATAGAGTCACTAACCAAAAAGGACCCAACTTAGCGTGGGTACCTAAAAGCTGTATTTAATTCTCTTGCAGATAATAGTGAAAGAAAATAATCTATGGTATCTCGACAGTGGATGTTCGAGACACATGACCGGAAACAAGAATTTTTTTCTTTCAATAGAGCCCTTCAACGGTGGCAAGGTCACCTTTGGAGACAACAAGAATGGCAATATAATCGGTGTAGGTAAGATTGGTATATCTTTTTCACATGCTATTAATAATGTATATCTGGTAGATGGTCTTAAGCATAACTTGCTAAATATCTCTCAATTATGTGACAAGGGCAATAAAGTCGTTTTTCATTCAAATGTTTGTCGTATCATAGTTGAAGGTACAAGTAACGTTTGTTGGAGTAGGTGTCCTTCACAATAGTGCGCCACATAATAAATCTTGTTATGGAATATAATTGGGATAATTATTGACTATATATATGATTAGTCAGTTGATTAACGTAAATCAATAACGGTTGGCTAACTAGAGTTTGACGTTATTGTCGTTTGACGGCGGTGATCAACTGATCCCTTTCGGTCACACCTAAAGGATGAAATCCAAATAGTAACTAATTATTTGTATACGATACAGTTAATTAGTACATTACATATATTCGATATGTACGAGAGTTAATTGTTAGAAATTGAGTTAAGAACTCAAATTCGATTAAACTTATTTTTCAATTATGCGATAATTGACTAATAAATTTATATCTTATTTTAATACGATTAAATAAGATTTAACTTAGTAATTAATCGTTAAATTACTAAATTAGTTGAGGTTTTGAGATAGAGGTAATTAGTTAATTATATTTACAAGGAGTTGTAAAATAAATTAACTAAGCATTGTGGGACCCATTATATATTGATATAATGGTAAAATATTACTTAAAATGTTAAGTACATATTATTTATTTAATTGAGTCATATAATTGTTATATGATCAAATTAACACTTAATTATACAAGATAATTAACCATATGATCAATAAGTATTTGTGAGACAAATATCAAAAATCAAAATGGATCCAACTAGGCCAAAATGGGCCGGTTATGTTGTAGTTCAAAGGTGATGATTTTAGTTCTTGTTTTTACTATTTAGTTACTTATGAAAGTGACATTACAAGTAAGAATAATCATCATATATACTACAACACTCCACTCTAATGCATGTGACAAAAATTGAACAAAATAATAGTCCAATTGTGGACTAAAACATCCGGCCAAATGGCCTTAAAATGGGCATTGTGTTCATTTTTCTACTTACTTCATTTTTGTTCAATTTGTTTAACTTCTCTCTAAAAACTCTTCTTCTCACTAAAAACTCTCATATACTAATATTTACTAAGTATTACTTGTGTAGTAATATAGTCATAATATTAGTAGTGTTATATCTATCTTATTATCTAGTTAATAATAAGGGTAGAATATTTGGGTTAATCTTGGTGCAACTTGAAGGAGGTCTTCTAGTTTGGAGATTTCATGTGTTCATCCATATTTATAGCTCAAGAACAACAAGAAGGAGTTCTTGTGGTGCCCATATAATTTCCATATCAATGTGAGGAAATTTCTTCTTTTATATAAATGTCTTTATATTTGCATGCATGTTACATAGATCATTATAAACTAAATTAATAAGTAATTTAGTAAATAATTAGAGGAGTCTAATTAAGGTCTATGGACTTTCAACGTTATCTTAGAAGGTCTATGTAAACGGAACGTGTATATGATTGATTTAAACAAAGTCACTACAAGTTCCTTTACGTGCATGAAAGTCACCGTGGATGATTCATGCTTGTGGCACAAGAGGTTTGCACACATCAGTCCAACAATTTTAAAGAAACTCAAATTGTGGGATTTAGTTGAGGGTTTACCCTCAATCAAATTCGAACAAGAGAAGATGTGTGACTCATGTGCCCGTTGTAAACAAGTTAGATCCTCATTCAAACCGAAACGAGTAGTAAGTACAGAGCGTCCACTTGAGTTGGTACACATGGATTTGTGTGGACCTATGAAAGTCAGAAGCCGCGGTGGATCAAGGTACGTAGTCGTCCTAGTCGACGACTACTCAAGGTATGTATGGCCTATCTTTCTATTTACTAAAGATGAAACTTTCGATGAGTTTGTGGTACTAATGAAGCTCGCCCAAAACAAGTATGATAAAAAGTTAGTTTCCATTTGTACGGATCATGGCACCGAATTTGATAATCAAGCTTTTATAGAATATTGTAGGGAGAATGGTGTAGGACATAACTTTTCTGCACCACGAACCCCACAACAAAACGGTGTCGTGGAACGTATGAATAGAACATTGGAGGACATGGCCCTCACTATGCTTTTGTGTAGTGGCCTTCCTAAGAGCTTTTGGGCTGAAGCCATTAGTACTGCATGCTATGTGCACAATAGAGCTATGATTAGACCTATTCTCAAAAAGACTCCCTATGAACTTTTAAGAGGGAGAAAACCCAATATAGCTCACCTTCGTTGCTTTGGGAGTAAATGTTTTGTCCATAATAATGGAAAAAGTAACTTGAGCAAATTTGATCCACGAAGTGACGAAGCCGTGTTTGTTGGTTATTCTAATCATAGTAAAGCTTTTAAAGTTTTTAACAAAAGAACTTTGTGCATAGAAGAAAGTTTTCATGTTGTATTTGATAAAGATAATGTGCCTGAGCAAGTTGAACAGAATGAAGAAGAAGACATGAATGATCCAGACTTTCGCCTTTCAAGGGAAGACGAGCCTGATAATAATGAAGAAGTTATTGAAGGAATCAATGATGAACTTGATAAATCCGCAAATGACCTTGAACAGATAACTGAGACAATTGTTGATGATATGAATGTCTCTTCTCAAAACAAGGAAAAGGAAACTGAAGTTATAGCTGATGATGCTATAAATTTGAACCAGGATCAAGATGGTGTAACTGAAGTTGTACCAACTTCAGCTATAACTCCAGAGTTCAACTCAGGGGGAACCAATCTTGATTCTGAATCATTTGAGGAAAGTGATAGTTCATCAGATGATGATGAGCCTACGAACTCTAAGAAATGGAAATATAAGAGTTTTCATCCTATGGATTCTATCCTAGGAAGTTTGAACAAGGGAGTTCAAACAAGACGAACTTTAAATAACTTTTGTTCATTCTATTCCTTTCTGTCTACCATAGAGCCTACCAACATCAAAGAAGCACTTGCAGAATCCGACAGGATTGTAGCAATGCAAGAGGAGCTTCAACAGTTCGAACGCAATAAGGTTTGGCATCTAGTGCCACGACCCTCTAATCGAACTGTGATTGGTACTCGATGGGTATTCAGAAATAAATTGGATGACTCAGGAGTTATAGTTCGTAATAAGGCTCGATTAGTCGTTCAAGGTTATAATCAACAAGAAGGGATTGATTATGATGAGACATTCGCACCAGTAGCAAGACTTAAAGCTATTCGCTTGCTCATCGCCTTCGCAGCTCATAAAGGAATGAAACTGTTCCAAATGGACGTTAAGACTGCATTTTTTAACGGTTATTTGGAAGAAGAGGTTTTTGTTGAACAACTTCCTGGATTTTTGAATAGCAAGTTTCAAAACCATGTTGTTAAACTCGATAAAGCTTTATATGGTTTGAAACAAGCGCCTAGGGCTTGGTACGACAGATTATCAAAATTTTTATTACAAAACAATTTTAAAAGAGGATCTGTCAACAAAACCCTATTTCTAAAATCCGAGAGTTCTGATTTACTTGTTGCTCAAATTTATGTAGACGATATTATTTTTGGTTCTACTAACAATAAATTGTGCAAGTATTTTTCAGATCTTATGACCTCATAATTTGAAATGAGCATGATGGGAGAATTGAAATTCTTCCCCGGATTGCAAATTCAACAAACTAAGGAAGGGATAAAGATTCACCAACAAAAATATGTCAAGGAGCTAATCAGAAAATTTGGTATGGAAAACGCTCATCCAATGGACAGGCCTATGGTAACTGACAAAAAGTTGACCTTAGACAAAAATGGTAAGTCTGTAGATGAGACTACATATCGAGGTATGATTGGTTCTTTATTATATTTAACTGCAAGTAGACCTGACATTATGTTCAGCGTATGTGTCTGTGCTAGATTTCAATCATGTCCTAAAGAATCACATATGATTGCAGTTAAACGTATCTTGAGATATTTAATTGGTACATCTAATTATATTTGTGGTATCCACTTGAGTGTAATTTCGATCTAGTAGGATATTCAGATGCAGATTATGCAGGATGTTCCTTAGATAAAAAAAGTACCTCTGGATTTGCTACGTTTGTTGGACCTTGCATAATTACTTGGGGCTCAAAGAAGCAAAATTCGGTTGCGTTATCTACTGCAGAAGCCGAATATATCGCTGCAGGACTGGTATGTTCTCAACTACTATGGTTAAAGCAACAACTATGTGATTATGGTGTTAATGTTGGTTGTATGCCTGTTTTCTGTGATAATACAAGTGCTATTATTATTTCTAAGAATCCAGCTCAGCATTCTGGTACTAAGCATATAGACATTAGACATCATTTTTTACGTGACCATGTAGAAAAGGGCAACATTAAACTCGAATTTTGTAGTACTGAAAATCAATGGGCTGACATTTTAACAAAGGCATTAGCGAGAAGACGTTTTGAGATTTTGCGGTTGGAAATTGGTTTAATCAGTAGCAATTAAATTCGTCATATTTTTTTTGTGAACCTGCGTGACTGGCTAGAATAAGACGAGATTGTATGACTGTGTCCGCATATTTCATTGCTAGTATATTTGTGTTTAATATAATATATTTTACGTGAGTATCTTGCATATTAAGTGTTTTATGGAAATTGAATTATGAATCACATATTTGCCAAAAACCTATTTTATTCACTTTCCAAAATTGAACCAAATTCTACCCATGTATTTCACTTTGGCCGAAATTCTCAACAAAATAACCTTACCATTTCTTCTTATTTACCAAATCCTATCCTTACCATATCTCAACATTAATTACCTAAGATTCTCTTTCCTACCAAAATTCAAAAAAAAAAAAAGAAAATAGACTACCCTAGAGCCGGCACACCCCATGTGCCAATTACAAAAGTACTCTTCCCAATTTTTACAATTCATAATTACCCATCACTTTCACCACATCAACACTTCATCAATTTTTTTAACTCCAACTCTCCCCTTCTCCTTCCTCACGGCACCCAAACAACAAACAATAAAAATTGCCCAAAACCTTCAACCTTCATCCATGGCCTCCACACGATCAAAAATCTCCAAAAACCCAAACCCCAAAACTTCTAAGCCTAGCATGCCCACAAACACTTCTCCTACTCCCACACAAAAATCACCTACCAAGAACCAAACCGGGTTCGGTACGGGTCTTGAGGGTACAAAAAGAAGAAGGTTAAATAAGGGCAAAGCTAGAGTTCAAGAAGAAGTTACTACCGAAACTGTCGACACGGTTCCCGAGGTAATTACACGGGTCATATTCCGTGATTTTTCGCCTCAAGAAACATCTTCCGGCTTGATAAACTCCGTCTCACGAAAGATGAAAGAAAGCTTGTAAACCGAGTTGCTCAGTACGGAATACATGGGGGTCGTCATTATCCGAAAGCTTGGTGTGACAAATATGCGACTTTAGGATTCTTTACCGACTTTCTAAATTTTCAAGAATGGGAAACCGTGGCACAGTTTTCGGGTCCAGTCTATCCGATTGAGGTAATCCAGTTTTTCGCTTATGTTTCGTTAAGTGATGGGGTGTTGAATGCTGTTGTCAATGGCCGTTCGGTTTCAATCTCCGTGACGGACTTTTGTACTCTGTTTTCGGTTCCTGATGATGGAATCAAAAACAATCCGAGTACGTCATGGGATGAACTGACGGACACGGCCAAGTTGGAAGTAAAGAAATATTTTGATGTTGGAGCTACTTTGTCGAGTTGTGTTTTGGCGGGGAGTGTGTCCCCAAAGTTGAAATTTCTGTTATATTTTTTATGGAACACCGTAATTCCGCGTCGGGGAGGACGGGATAAGATTGCATGTTATGAGATGTTGGTTGTGAAGAATTGGTTAGAGGGAAACCGGGTTAATTTACCTTTTCTTGTATTTTCTCGTATTTCACAAACCGCCTTTTCGGTGACCGAGGACAAGACTTATTCGACCCTTGATTTACCCTACGGGATGTGGGTGTCACGGCTCCTTGAGTCGAAAGGGGTCGTTGATGTGAACAATTATGGGGTTACCGTCAAGGATGATATGTGTGACACGTTCTTAAAATTCATGAAGTTAGATGCTTGTGGACCAGAGTTGATGTTTTTGACCAAAGGGGGTTCGGTCGGGTTGCAGCCGGTTGGGGTTGATCTTTCGGGCATCGAGTCTAGGTTGGATTTGTTTATGGGACGTGTGATGGAGCGCCTTGATGCGCAGGACAAGAAGATTGATGCGGTGTTGGACAAGATTGTTCAGACCGTGGCATTGGGTTCTACTAGCTCCACTCGTGACCAAGGTGGGTCGGGTGTGAGTAGTGAGATGAGGGCGTGGATGACGGGTGTGGATGATTGCCTAGAAAAATTGGAAAGGAACATTGTCGATTGTCGACAAGAAATGTATAGGCAAAGGGATCGGATGACATTTTTGGTGAGCCAAGGCGGTTCTTTGGTTAAAAGTGGTACGGAAATGCGTGAGGGGATGCGTACTATCTTTGATGCGACGGAGGCTCTTTCCTTGAAAGTTCGGAACTTTGACGTTTGCCTCACCGCTCAAGCTACCCATGTGTCCTCGTGCCTTGACCGTCTTTCCACTCTCGAGTACCGCACACGGCCCGATTATGTTGCACCCTAATCTCACCCGCCCACCCACAATGCCTTGTTCTTCGTATCCTTGTTTATTTGTTTATTGAACTACTTTACCAATTCGGCCCATTTTGGCTTGTTTAAACTTTTTCCTATTCGGCCCAAATGGCAACTAACAATATTTCTTGTGGTTTGTAGTTCTTAATTAACATTTGCACTTGATTTTGCTTGTTATATATCGTTTTATATTGCGTATTTTGCATATCTATTTCTTGCCTTGGAGTCTTTGCTTAAGCTTGTCTTTTCAATGATGCCAAGAGGGGGAAGAAATGATATGATTTGAGTCTTTGCTTAAGCTTGCTCCTTGTCAAGACTCGTTATCTCTTAAAGTCTTTCAAGTTATAACTTTGGCTAAGTTGTTATGTTTTTGCGATCAAAGTTGCTATAACTTTGGAGTGCTTTGTTGAGGGGAAACCATACTTAGTCACATTGTTAAGAAGAACTCTTGAGGAAATCATATGAGACTTGTCATCATCAAAAAGGGGGAATTTGTTGGACCAATTTCATAGTTTTGATAATGACATGTGTTTACGTAATAATATGTTTTACTCGATATATCATATGCGCGTAATTGTGTGCTTTAGTCTTATTATAGCTAGCAACAATTATGAGAAGAAAGATCAAAGTTAGGCATAACTTTGACAAAGTCTGTGAGACAAAGTTATAACAACTTTAGGAATAACTTTGGAAGTAAATATGGAAGTTATAGCTACCCATAAGGCATAACTTGTGACACCCTCAAATTTGCGGAAAGAAAAAAAATAATTTAAATAAATAAACAAAGGTGTCATAAATAAAAAGGTTCATAACAAAAGGAAAATAAAATTTTACATAAGAATTATACAAGACGGGAGACATATCTCCCGTATAAATACTGAAATAAAAGAGTGTATAATAATATACAATCTAAGAACCGAATATAGGTCCAAGGTAAATACTTCGCTCGCTAGCTCGTCAATGTACCCAAAGTATGCATCACCAACCTGCCAACCGCATTAAATATAAACACGGAAGCCACAGTCAGTGGGGAGTAACTCCGAGTTCTCCCAGCCACGAAATGTCGAGTTTAATAAAACATGAAGAACATAAAAGCAATGTATATGGAAAATACAAAACCTTAACATATATGATATGTTTTTCATGTTATGAAACAATTAACTAACATATAACCTAGCATATGAAAGCTATCATGTGAATCCGATAATAAACTATAACACGAGGTAGGGAAGCTGGTATGCTAGCGCAGAGGTTACCGTTAACATGGCCATGATACACTCAAACCCTAATCAACACGTAATCATGTGAATCAGTTAACAACCGGTAATCCAAACTCTATCAACCTTAGCCGGCTTGCATCTCACCTTCTAAGATTCATAGAATCATACAAACATGAAAGACCAATACGTCTAGAAACAGGCACAAGTTCTTCGCACAGTCAATAGTCGACTTCTGTAACTCGAGTCTATACCACAAGGTAGGAAAACATCCTAGTCCTAGACTGATCAGACCTAGCGACAACAGCTAACCCATTCCCCGTCTCATTACATAACCGTACATGAGAAACTCTGCTAGGCGACCCCCTAAGCAGAGATGGCTAGTACTTAAGCTGGCTCCCTTCCCAAAGCGGAACTCTTAGGATGCCATGCCCCGGCTTGGTATCAAAAGGCCCAAGCCAGTGACACAAAAGCTATCAAGCCATGAACATATACTCGTGAAAGATAGTAAGGCCTATCAATGTCATGGTCCAAGATACTCATTTAGAATTAGAATGGTCAAGACGCCATATACTCATAATTCTCTATTGGTACTTAGTCAACACGACACCAACCATATAATTAAACAGTCACGGGAAAAACATCCTATCATGTGACTAATTGCATATAAATCATATTCAAATATCATATCGCCTCATATCTACTAAGGCTAATTCAATAATTAAATAAACCTTACTTGAAGACAAATCCCCGACCCGAGTCCCGCGACGGGTCATCAGTCAAAACGGGGCTGACTAGATCTTAGTTTGACCAACCCCGTTTGATCAAACCGGCTAGAAACAGAGTCTTTACCACATAGACTTAGACATAAAAGTCAACATATTCATTACATGTTATTTTATTAACTTCTAACATGTGAATTATTATATCATACCAAAACCCGCTTGACTTAAAGGATATCAATTTAAACTATGATCTCGTCTTATAATTTCTAACATGTGAGAAATAACAATTTTATGAAAAATACTTTTAATTAAATAATTTACTTATTAAAATTTCCCACTTGCTAAATATTACAAAACACGATAAACATAACGATAACTCAAAAACCGTCACAAGTCTAAGGAAGGGGACCCACGGGCTGATTTGGGCCGACTTGACACGGGCCTGGACTGGGCCCACGACCTGGTTTGGGCCTGTTTTGGGCTGTTTTGTTAATTTTACTAAAATCGTTTCCTAATATTTCCCGCATGCTTAACATATTTAAAACCCGTCAAAACAACAACATAACAATCAAACATCGACACAACTCAAAGACCAAAACCCGGACCCACCATGGACCAACCCAGACCGGTCTGGACCGGGCCTGAACCGGCCTGAACCGGCTGGTTTGGGTCCGGTTTTCCAGCCATTCCTCACGGTTCCAACAACCCCAATTCCAAATAAATTCTAACATGTTGTTAATTAACAACATCCATTTTTGAACATCCAATTCAACCATCATCATACAAAAAATCATTATTATGAACAATCATCCAAATTCATCAAGAACACTAACATATTAAAAATACCATACAACACCAAAAATCATACTACTTATCATGTTACTACTAAAAATCCTTAAATCATAACATGACACAACAAAAGATGAACCAAAAACAAAAGAACAAAAGCTATGTAACATTAATTCGTCGAGTAACTCGGAATCGTTACCTTAGCTAGCAAAATCAATTAGCACCAAAATAAGAAGTATAAACTAAGAAACCCGTCTTCAAATCTTCCCCTAATATATACGAGTCACCAAACTCGTCTTCAAAATCTTCCCCTATAAGAAATGACAAGTAAAACATTATTAGAAGTAAAACTTGATTTTCCATAATTAAATGTTGAAAACGATTTTGACGGAATTGAAAATAAACCGTACTAGAAGATGGAGAGCGAGGAGGAGATTCTAGAAATATAAGTTAGGACGGATTTAATTAAGAAATGAAGGTTTTATGATGATTTGCTCAAGAACGACGAAGAACGGATGAAGAACGCTCAAGAACGAATGAAGAACGTTGAAGAACGATTAATTTGATCTTAATTTGATTTATTGTAAAATGAAAAGTTGTTAGTGAGTAATGATGAGTGGTTGGGCCGTGTACATATAGAAGAATTAGGGAGTCGGGTTTTGAAATTGTTGTTACGGAATTGACTCGGTTTTAATAATTATATTACGGTAATTGATTAAATATTAAGTTAATTAAATCAATTATCAAGATATTATGTTATTGCAATCAAAAGTAATGAAAATATCAAGGTCTAAGAGAGGGTGAGAGTGCCGTGTGGTTTTGTGATTATCGGGTCAGTTTTGTAAACGATTTGCGTAATTTCCGTTGACGGATCGATAAAGTAACAAATATCTAAGATATTTGTATTAGTTTAATCGAAACAATTAAAATATCTCAAGTGAGTGGAAAACGATGACATGGGCGTGTGACTCATGCCAAAGTCGAGTTTCGGGTTTGTTTCGGGATTTACGATTAGTCGGGAATAGTTAAATGATTCCCGGGTTTAAACCGTAAAACCTTATTATAAATTCCGAATAAATTCAAAATAATTTTATTAAATTATCATAAATTCTAATAAATCTAAATAAAAATAAATCAAAAATATTATTTTTTTAAATAAAATTTCGGTCTTCAAACTTATAAGGCGAGTCGAGAAAAAGTCAACGAAAGTCAAAGTTGACCGAAAAACGGGATTCTCATGGAATCTCTCAAAAATTCCAAATACGAACTCGGAATTTCAAAATACGACTCGTAACAATAAATTCTATTTTAAAACTCAAGTTTTGCTGAAAAGTACTCGTAAGATATTTTACTAGAAAAATTGGGTACTTTTCGGGTTGTTACAACATCCACGTTCGTAAGGCTGGAATGTCGAAACGGGGAGGTATCCTACTGCTTAAATGCATGTGTTAGTGGGCATGCGACGACGTTGTTGGGAGTTGAACGCATTGCGTTGATCGACCCGGCCGTCAAATGTTGTGTACTTGCGAGGTGGTGTTATTTGCATATAGCGTACCGCTTGTTATGAGGCTTGTGCTCTTTTCCGCCTCTTTCGTGAATGATTTACCGAATTTGGGGTACTCGGCGTCTATTGATTGACCGAGTCTTGGATGCGAAACGTCATCGCATGTCGAATCGGAAAATGTGATTCCGAGAATCTGGCCAGGTTTAGATTAGGAGCCGTTTTATTATCATTCCTACCAGGAGGAAATTAGTCTACATATACGAAATGTAGCATCGTGTATGCGTTCAGGGAAATGCTTTATCCCGTGGATGCCTTTTAATCATACTTGCCATGTACACGGTGCTAGTGCGTTTCATTTACCGTGAGAGATGTCGTCTTTGTGTCGTCGTTCTTGAATGCGTGATTTCATGACTTATTATTCATGGTCATTGCATGATTGGGCATCGTCAATGTATTGGTATGTTTGAATGGATGATAACATGATGGATTTATTCATGGTCATTGCATGACTTGGCATGGTTTGTTTGTCGAGTCTCAATCTTATCAAACTTATACCGCTAACGGTGAGATGCAAGCCCTAGTGAGCGTATTCGGTTGCCTAAGAGTGTCTTCCCCGAGTCTTTGTATAACATGATGGATTCGGTTTTGAATTCCATATGCTCTTATCATTATATATTGAATTGCCTATCTATCCTTATCGTATCTCACATGTATATCAATATGTATGCATGCTTTACTTTTGTATTTCATTCTATGTACGTTTAATGTGATATGGCTGGGAGAACCCGGAGTTACTCCCCACTGACTGTGGCGTTCATGTTTTTCATGGATGAACAGGTTGCTTGATTTGGATGGCTTTTTGCTTGGTATTTTGGGTTTGGGTGTGAGCTAGCGAGCGTTGTCCCTGGATTGAAACACCTCTAGACGTTATTTAGCTTGTTTGGTAATCACTTTGACTTGTTAACCTTTTGAGAGACTACGTCTCTTATCTTATAGTATTTTGTATTCAGTTTGTAATTTGACACTCCTCGTATACTTATCTTGCATGTATAAAAGTTTTTTAAAAACTTCATATTTCCGCTATATATTTCACATGCCTGTAATTTTTATATTTCCGCATTCGCGAGGGTTGTCACACAATATATGTAACTTGCCAAATGTCAAGATCAAGCGTACTCATCTATAGATTCATTCCATGCCTACTGTGTACAAGACTTCCCTATGTATGCACAATTCAATGAATATTGAATCATTAACTTTTGAAAGCTCTAAGTTTGGGAAATGTAACATGATAGCATAGTAAACAAGCAAGCAAAGCATGAAAAGCATTCAATTATGTTCAAAATTATAAATTTTTCTCTTATTCAAAAATTTGAAAAGTATAAACAACTAAATTGCAAAATGGGAAAATGCAATCCCTCCCCCAAGCTAAACATCACATTGTCCTCAATGTGAGCACAAAGACTAAATATGCAACGAGATGATCAATGGGAAGAAGGGTAAAAAGGGAAAAAAATGAAAGGAGAGTGAAGCTTACTAGTCAGCGCAGACTCCCCCAAGCTAGTCTTTTGGACAGGACAAGGAAGGTCTTTATAGATTCTTCAAAAACTCTTTCATCTGCAAAATAAATCCTAACAAAACAACGAAAAAGGGAATGAAAAAATAAAAATGCAAAAAGGAAAGGAAACACGGGTTGCCTCCCGAGAAGCGCTGGTTTAACGTCCCGCTCGACGAATACTCCTATGAAATCATCTAGTTGGGGACTGACGCTCTATATAGACAATATCTAAGCATCCGATAATGGAATTGTTGTAGTAGAGTTTCAATCGGTGTCCATTGACCTTGAATTTTTCACCATTACTGATCATTATTTCCACATAACCGTATTTACTTACATATGTGACAGTGAATGGTCCAGACCATCTTGAGCGAAGTTTTCCCGGAAAAATTTTCAAACGGTATTTGAAGAGAAGTACTTGGTCACCGACATTGAATTCTTTTCTGATTATCCTGTAACACCCGGAAATGTACCCTATTTTTCTAGTAGAAATATTTTACAAAATCTTTTCAGTAATTTTAAGTTTTAAATTATAATTTTAAGTTCCGAGTCGAATTTAGAATTTTCGAGTTCGTATTTGGAATTTCTGCGAGATTCCATGAAAAAGTCGTCTTAAGTCTAGTTTGACTTTTCTTGACTTTGGAAATCGTCTTTGACTTTTTCCTACACAACTCACACTACTCCTTCCTTAACCTAATATTCATTCAACACAAAAAAATCAAACACAACCTTTCTTCCTTAATAAGAAATCCCCAAACCCTTGCCTCCATCCATTTTTCGATCTTTGAATCTTCATAGCTCCTTCGTTACTCGCTCAAATTCCCGTAAGTTCGTCTTATTCTTCCCCTCTTAACTTCCTTTATCCGTATTGATATTAAAATCATCGTCTTTCTCGCTTTTTAAATTATCCGTTTTTCTCAAGGTGAAATATATTCATCTTTTATTATCTAATTGTATGTAGGTGGAGATTAGGAAGGTTTAGAAACCGTTTAAAGACGCGAAAAGGTAACGGTGAAGGGTTACTCGATATCATTTACGTGTTTTGCATGCTTTATATGTTAGAAATCGTATTAGAATACGATTAGAAGCTTAGGAATCATGTTATGATTTATGATTGTTGTTATTTGATGATTGTTGATGATGAATATTGATTGTTGATAGTTATTAGAAATGAAGTATGAGAATTGGAAATGATAGGATTGATTTTTGTTAAAGGCTCACGGATGAATTGGTAACAGAGTGTTTCACGGTCGTGAAACCTCATTTCACGGTCGTGAAACCTCATTTCACGGTCGTGAGATACAAGTCACGGTCGTGACTTGTGCAGTTTCCCTGCATTGACCCTTTTTCGTAAAATGATCATATCTTCTTCGTTACTTGCTTGTTTTAGGCTTGTGACCATTCGTTGGAACCGTAAGAGGATAAGCTATCACCTCAACTTGAAATTTCTTTAATACCATGTCTAGAACTATAGATGTGATCGTTTGAAGTGAACCTTTGTTTTAGTTAGTTTCCAAACTTGTTGTTTTGGAGAGGTATCTATGTTTCTTATTTATTATGCTTCTTAAACTTGGTTTAATGCTTATGTATCATGTATTGATTCATGTTTTGGATAAATGATATTCTCTTTCGCTTGTATCACATGTTTTGTGACGGTTTTCGATATGTTTCCACTTTGAGTCGGTTTTTACAAATGAGTCGGTTTGAGCACTATTTTGTCTTGTGCTTTGTATTCTCATTCCCTTGGCTACCTTCCCGTTCGTAAGGCTGGAATGTCGGAACGGAGAGGTATCCTACTGCTTAATTGCATGTGTTAGTGGGCATACGACGACGTTGTTGGGCGTTGAACGCTATGCGTTGATCGACCCGGCCGTCAAATGTTGTGTACTTGCGAGGTGGTGTTATTTGCATGTAGCGTACCGCATGTTATGAGGCTTGAGCTCGTTTTCCGCCTCTTTCGTGAATTGATCTACCGAGAATGTGGGTACTCGGCATTTATTATTATTTAAGCCCGAGTCTTGGGTGCGAAACGTGTATCGCATGTCGAATCGGAAAATGTGATTCCGA
>JAIUZE010071514.1:0-40567 GCA_022085475.1 Heliosperma pusillum | reverse complement strand
CAAACTATGGTGGTTACTAATTCTCAAGATAAATGGGTTCACCATTCTATCTCTATAATCCATAACAACTGAGCACTCACTATCAAAAGCTTACAACGAACATTTCTCAATCTCAAACTATGATTCCTTAAGAATAAAAGAGAATTACTAATTTCCAACCACAAATGATCAATTACTTGGCAATCAGACAACAATTCAAAACATCTAATTCATCTAAAACTCAAAATGAATCGATTTTCATTTATGACAATACTCCTCAAACTTTGGGTACCGGCTCAATTTCCCTAAAGCAAAGTCTCTTTTAGAATCCACCAATTAGAGACATCTAATTCCCAAATGACATACCAAGCAACCGTTATAATACCCAACAACAACGAACTATTATCATGATCAACTCAATTCTCAAAATGACACTAGAGTACCAAGCTCCAAATCCAAAACTACTAGGAGAAGATGTATTATCACTATTAGGATTCATCCTCCAGCTTAAGTCCTATTTTCCATGATCAAATTCAACCTGAAATTTGCTCAATCCAAAAACACATATTCTAACATAAGAATTCCAAAATACATTACACTTATTCTCTGAGCCTTACAAATGGAATACCCAATCCATTAGAGAAAAGATGCAGGAGCAACGAGATAGGAAACGATAAGGAATCTCAAAGAGAACACAAAAATAAATAAGGCACGAGATTACAAGAGAGGAGCGCTGAAAATAACGAGGTCAAGGAAGAGACAAAGCAGATAGTAGAGTTATGAAGATATCTGAGTAAGAAAGAAGATACGAGCTTGTGATTTCTTAAAGATCAATCTTGACAAAAACATTCAAGAATGGAAATGAAAAGGGACAATGGTACGAGTAAACGTTTAAGGTTTAATCCACAAAATTTCTCGTTTTAAACCTAGGGTGATAGCAAAGCAAATCATCCCAATAACAAAGGTCTCTTACAAGGGACCCTCGAACCACAATTCATCAAAGTAAGGTACACCGAGATTTAACAAATCGATCACAACCCAATTCATCCGCCCTTTCATATAACACGGATTCCCAATTGCGGAATTGCAACTCGAGCATAATAACATTCTCTCAACTCCATAATTTGACACATTCCCAAAGGTTTCAAAAACCGAAGAACCAATAAGGAATTCTCCATACTAATCTCTTTTCAACTCCTACGGCCACAAGGTAGAACACCGAACAAAACGTCATTATCAACATCATATAGCCCACGAGTTCATTATTAACAAAGTACAACCTCAAGTCAAATATCATCATTAACGTCCCAAGGTATTTCCATCATAGCTCACATCATCGAATCTCGCTCATATCTATAATCCTCAAGTAATATGGTTCAACTTACAACGAAACCTTACTACTTCAACGAGTCTCCGATACCATAAGATAAGATCATATCTTGAAATCCAAGAACTATAGCCAAATGCTTTTCCACCAAGCCTATACTCACAAACACACAATAGGAAACCACAAGACGTCACTTAATCTCAAAAGTATTTCGCACCTCCAGATATCATTCAAAACTTCTTATTTACACCAATTAGACATATCATAAGCATGATCTTCAAAACAATACTAAACTTCTAAGTCCAAAAGACTAAATTACTAATGAGTTAAGAAGTCATAGCCAACTCATTCGACCTTACACCATCGAATATCATGAACTATTTACACACAAGTCATGGCAAGCATTTATACATTAAAACCATTAAACATACTTTACCACACTTTCCTCAAGGATACCAACTCTCACCACTAGGGGAGAACTTAAGTCTACACAATTTTTCTCGAATCCCAAATTCATTCTAATCAACACTAACACTCCACCAAGTCTAAAATTCTTCCGACCAAGTACAATATGCCACAAACAAAAGGGTATGGTGTCCACAAAAGGTCACATAAGGAAGTTGATGGTACAAATTGATAAGGAGGAGGAAAGTAACAAGAGTAATTTCCAAGGGGAAAAGAAGTTAGATGATGAAGAAGCACTTAGATAGAAGGAAGAGAGCATGATACATTAAGGACGAGAGAAATCATCGATGAGGAAGAAATACACTTCAATTAGGCTTGTCAATCTTCAATCTTTGGTAAAGGATACTTCTTCTAGGTAACACATGATCCACCTCAAAACGGTAGATACAAACAAACATAACATCACTCAACACAATCAACAAACAAGTTAGAACCTAACAAACATCAAGTACACCAAAGACTACCACCTTAGGTCCTTAAGTCTACCCATCTCTCATTTATTATTTCAAGGTCAAGTAATTTAAGTTTAGGGTTCACGTGTGTGCGTCGGGAGCGTTTAAGCTCTGATACCAACTGTGACAACCCTCGTGAATGCGGAAATATAAAACATACAAGCATGGGAATTATATAGCGGAAAATACGGTGTTTTTAAAACTTTTATACATGCAAGAAGAAGTATACGAGGAGTGTCAAATATTACAAACCAAAGTACGAAATAAACTACAACAAGAGACGAAGTCTCTCCAAATGTTAACAAAGTAAAAGTGTTTAGCAAACTAGCTAAAATCGTCTAGAGGTGAAACTTCCAAGGACAACGCCCGCTAGCTCACACCCGAACCCAAAATATCATAGCAAAAAGCCATCCAATCAAGCAACCTGTTCATCCATGAAAAACATGAACGCCATAGTCAGTGGGGAGTAACTCCGGGTTCTCCCAGCCATATCACATTAAACGTACATAAAAGGAAATACAAAAGTAGATGCATGCATATATAGATATACATGTGAATACGATAAGAATAGATAGGCAATTCGATATTTAATGATAAGAGCATATGGAATACAAATCCGAATCCATCATGTTATACAAAGACTCGGGGAAGACACTCTTAGGCAACCGAATACGCTCACTAGGGCTTACATCTCACCGTTAGCGGTATAAGTTTGATAAGATTGAGACTCGACAAACAAACCATGCCAAGTCATGGTATGATCATGAATAATCAATCATGTAATCATCCATCCACACATAACAATACATTGACGACCTCTCTCACGGTAAATGAAACGCACTAGCACCGTGTACATGGCAAGTATGATTAACAAGCATCCACGAGATAAGCATTTCCATGAACGCATACACGATGACATTTCGTATATGTAGACTAATTTCCTCCTGGTAGGACGACGATAATAATACGGTTCCTAGTCTAAACCTGGCCAGACTCTCGGAATAACCATTTTCCGATTCGACAAGCGATAACATTTCGCATCCAAGACTCGGTTAATCAAAGACGCCGAGTACCCCAAATTCGGTCGATATAATTCACGAAAGAGGCGGAAAAGAGCTCGAGCCACATAACAAGCGGTACGCTACATGCAGATAACACCACCTCGCAAGTACACAACATTTGACTGCCGGGTCGATCAACGCAAAGTGTTCGCCTCTCAACAACGTCGTCGTATGCCCACTAACACATGCAATTAAGCAGTAGGATACATCCTCGTTCCGACATTCCAGCCTTATGAACGTGGAGGTAACCAAGGGAATGAGAGTACAAAGTACATAACAAAATAGTGCTCAAACCGTAACCTTTGTAAAAACCAACTCAAAGAAGGACATACCAAAAACCTACACAAAACATGAGAATAGGGAATTACATAAACTTAACTATGATACAAATGAATCAATACATGATACATAAGCATTAGAACAAGTTTATGAAGCATAATGAATAAGAAACATAGATCACCTCTCCAAAACAACGTTGTTTGGAAACAACCTAAAACAAGGGTCCACTTCAAACAGTCATAACTAGAGTTCTAGACATTTAAATGCAGAAATTCTAAATGGAGGTGATAGCTTATCCTCTTACGGTTCCAACGGGATGTCACAAGCTCAAAACCAGCAAGTTACAAAGGAGATATGATCATTTTACGAAAAGGGGTCAGTGCAGGAAAACTGCAGTCGGCAGCGAGTAACGCTGCCAGCGCCGGACAACACTGCCAACGTCCCACGACGCTGCTAACGTCCAAGGAACGCTGCCAGCGTCCTGTTCGGGCAGGCACGAGTCACACGAATTTCCACAATTTCACTAAGGTATAACACAAATATCATCTAGCATCACAATTCCTCAATTCTCATATCAATTATCAACTAACAACAACCATCATCAACAACACAATTCCTAAGATTACTAATCATATTCTAAATACGATTTCTAACATGGAAAACACATTAAAACACGTAAATGATATCGAGTAACCCTTCACCGTTAACTTTACGCGTCTTCAAACGATTTCTAAGTCTTCCTAGTCTCCGCCTACAATTAGATAATAAAAGATGAATATAATTCACCTTTGAGAAAGATGGATAAATTGAAAAGCGAGAAAGACGGTAATTTTATTACCAAAATGGATAGAGGAAGATGAGAGGGGAAGAATAAGACGAACTTACAAGAATTTGAGCGAGAAACGAAAGAGTTATGACGATTATAAGACGGATCAAAAATGGAGGCAAGGTTTTGGTTGGTTTCTTAGTGATGAAGTAAGAGTTGAGTTGTGTGGAATGAATTAGGTTAAGAGGGAGTATGAGTATGTAAGTGGAAAAGTCAAGAAAAGTCAAAGACGACTTAAGACGGGATTCACTTGAATTCTCGCGAAAAATCCAAATACGAACTCGGAAATTCCAAATTAGACACGGAAAATTTAATTCTAAACTAAAACTAAATTCGCTGAAAAGTATCCGTATAATATTTTTAAATTACAAATAGGGTACATTTGCGTGTGTTACATTATTTTATTGTTGTTTAGCTAGTTTACTTTATCGTCATTTTATTTCCGTTCGGAGATAGTTTACTTTATTGTTATTAGCTAGTTTATGAGTTTAGTTAGATAACCTTTCAATATTGTCATTTAAATATCGCCCTTAGTTAGATTTTAATATTGTCACCTGGATCAGTACACTTCCCCGATCAGATCAGTGACAACCCGATCGGGTAAGTTGTCTGTTTCTGGTTTTACATATTTGTCATTTAAATATCGTCATTTACATACTTGTCATTTTATTTTATGTTAGTAGTTTAGACAACTACCTCAAATGACTCGGACTTAAATGAAAATCACTTCATAGCAATTCATAGTTAACACGTACTCCCTGAGGATCGACACCCTACTTCCCTAATACATTCCTTATGTTGTTAGCCTAAGTGTGGGTAATTATTTTTGTATCGGGCTCGCGACAAGCACGGTCAACCTCTTTTAAGTTGCACCAAGATGATACCAAATAATCTACCCTTATTATTAACTAGATAATAAGATAGATATTATGCTACTAATATTAGTTTATATTACTACACTAGTAATACTTAGAAAATATTAGTGTTATGAGAGTTTAGTGAGATGTTGATGTTTTAGACAGATGTAGAAGGAAAACTAGAATGAATTGGAGAAGAAAAATGAACAACAAAATGGCCTATTTATTGAGCACATGGCCGGCCCTCTAAAAGCAATTGTAGATGATTTTTGTTCTTATTTTATTCTCATGCAAGGTGGTGGAGTGTAGTATTAGTTGAAACGATTTTGGTGTACTATTCATGTCATAATCACATGTGACTTGTGAGCATGAACAAAAGCAATCATCATCACCTTACCAACACTACCATGACTGGCCATGTGAAACCTTATATGGTCCATTTTGATTTTTGATATTTGTCCCACAAATACTTATTAATCATATGCTTAATTATCTTATATAATTAAGTGTTAATTTGATCATATAACAATTATATGACACAAATAAATAAATAATATGTACTTAACATTTTAAGTAATATTTTACCATTATATCAATATATAATGGGTCCCACAATGCTTAGTTAATTTATTTTACAACTCCTTGTAAATATAATTAACTAATTACCTCTATTTCAAAACCTCAACTAATTTAGTAATTTAACGATCAATTACTAAGTTAAATCTTATTTAATCGTATTAAAATAAGATATAAATTTATTAGTCAATTATCGCATAATTGAAAAATAAACTTAATCGAATTTAAGTTCTTAACTCAATTTCTAACAATTAACTCTCTTACATATCATATATATGTAATGGACTAATCAATTGTATCACATACAAATAATTAGTTACTATTTGAATTTCATCCTATACGTGTGACCAAAAGGGATCAGTTGATCACCGCCGTCATACGACAATAACGTCAAACTCTAGTCAGCCAACCGTTATTGATTTACGTTAATCAACTAACTAATCATATATATAGTCAATAAATATCCCAATTATATTCCTTAATAAGATTATTATGTGGCGCACTATTGTGGAGGACACCTACCTCAAACAAAAAATAGGGTACATTTGCGGGTGTTACAATCACCCCACCTTTTAAAACGTGTCGCCCTCGAAACTTGAGCGAAAGAAAGATACCTTAATCGAATAGGCTTGGATATTTAATACGCATAGTAGCTTCCGGTTCCCACTTTTCTTCTTCAAAATTAGCTCATCTCCACAAAATTTTCACTAAAGGCACATCTTTACTTCTCAACTTCTTATCCTTGCGATCTAGAATGCGGATCGGCTTCTCTTCAAAGGAAAAATTCGGTTCTATCTCGGGAATTTCGGCTTGAAAAACATGGCTTGTGTCACTAATATACTTCCTCAATTGAGAAACATGGAAGACATCATGAACTTTATTCAAATTCGGGGGCAAGTCCAACTTGTACGCTACGGCACCAATTCTTTTCACAATATCAAAGGGTCCAATGTATTTCGGGCTCAATTTACCCTTTACACCCTTCATCGAAGATACTTTCAAGAACACTTTATTTCCAACTTCAAATTCTAACGGTCTTCTTTGGACATCGGCATAATATTTTTGTCGGTCTTGAGCGACGTTCATTTTGTCACGAATGACCTTCACATGATCAATAGTTTCAACAAGAATGATAAGTGAATATTTGTATGATTTTAACCCTCAATTTAGCTCGGTTTTGTATGTCATTTGTGCTTTGTTAAGCCATATTATGAGCTAATATCGTCTTCTAGGCGAATTCCTATGTTCTAACCTGTTTTGTAGGGAAAGTGACGTTTCTACGCCCTTTTTCTATATTCCCGAGCATTTGTCTAGAACCCGACGATTTGAAGAAGCAAGCTTGACCAAGTCAAAGGTTTTTCGAGAAGGTTCACTAATACAAAAGAAAGAAGAAGCAAAGGCGATTTCGCAGTTGTCGGAAGATCGATCAGTTAGGCGAAGAAACAATCATTTTACATCAAACCCTATCAACAAACCCGACTCAAAAGGTCAAGGGGGATAATGAAAGTCAAGTCATATGCAAGGGGAGATGAAACGAAAGTCAATTGACCAAGATCATTACATACCCGATCGGGTAAGTAGTGTACCCGATCGGGTATCCTTGCTGTTCCGAGCAATTGCTTCGACTTCCTCCTTTTTGTCCTATGTGATGAATGCATGACCCCTTCCCCACAAAACCTACTGCTATATAAGAGAGCCTCAGCCACCACATCTCAACACACTACATACTTCTCTCTTTACACTTCTCTACACAATTAGAAACCCTAGATTAGAAGGAGAGAAACCTAGCCTCTCTTCTCTTGTCTAGATCATTTTTTCTTCTTCCTATTTGTCCTTAGTTTCTTAATTTATTTCTGTCTTTTCTACATCAAATCCTTAGCCTATATCAATAAAATTCCATCTTTGTAATCTACTTTATGTGGTTCAAGTATTGTAATTCGTGGATCGACTATTCTACGCAAGGAATTTCTATTACGGTTGTTTATATTTCATCATTGTCGTTGTTGATCGTCATCTAGGTATTCCTATTTTATCTTTCGTTTAAAGTCTTTATGTTTCTTATTTGATTGCTTTTTTCTTTACATGTTATTTTAGATTCAATTTCAATATCGTTAAAATCATTTCATTTCCCTAGATCGTCAATTTAGCGTCGTTATTATCGCCAATTTAAGAGTCTTAAAATATTATCAAAATCAATAAACATGTATATCCTAGTTTTTATTATTAACATCATCTTAGGTCTAAACATCACCATAAGTGAGTAGTCGTTTTTCTAGGGTGTAGGGTAGCCATGTAGGTTGATTAAAAGATGATAATTGGATAAAGGAAATTGTGTTTTTAAAACATTGTGTCTATGCATGTTTGGACTATAACGATAGTTAACGATTCCTGATCAATGACTAAAATGGAATTCTTTTCCAAGGTAGAAATACGTGAATTAAATAGACAAAGCATGACATGGTAGATTAGACCTAGTAAATTGCCTAAAAGCCTGCTAGACCATCTGATCTATGATTGTAATGAACACATCATTCTTACGAACTCACAATGAATTATTTGCATGTTCTAAATCCAATTTCATTAATATGTTAATCTACATGTGTGAACCTACTTCCCTAGATTCTTTTTATCATTGTTAATTTATCACTTGCTTTATTGTTTTCGTTTTGATTTGCTTTTATTTTGTTTTCATTTATGCCTCTTATTAGTTTAGAAAACAAAACCCCAACACCCAGATACTCGTTAGATAAGACCCAATTGCAAGACATTTCACATTCTATAGGAAACACCATCTCCCCGAGGATCAACCCCTTATTCCCTAATTACATTAATTTGTTATTAGCCTAGTCTGGGTAATTATCTTTGACCAGAGCTTGCGACAGGCTCGATCAAATTTTTGCGCCGTTGCCGGGGAGCACGGTTTAGTTTTCCTTTTTCTTGTGATTTTTATTGCAATTAGTTTTATCTAGTCTTTAGGAACCCAAATTCCTTCAGACCTCTCTTGATTTTTCATCTTAACTTTTCAATCTTATGCCCAGATCTTCTAGAGTAGGGACCCCTATCTCTTTAGACCCCGATCTAGAAAGGACTCTGCGTAGGAGACGAAAGCTATTCAACGAAATCTCAAAAGCTTCTCATACTTCAAGTTTAGGCCGTATTCGTGAGAATTACTCGGATATTTTATCTAATCTTGGAGGAGAAGAAGATCCATTCTCATCTTCATTCTCAAAAACCAATCAACCTTCAAACAACACTCAATCTTCATCTTCACAAAAGAAAATGGTTCGACTTTCAGATCATTCCAAACCAACTGCAGATACACTTCCAAGGGGTATTGCTACACCCCAAATCACAGCCCAAAACTTTGAAATCAAACCTGCCTTCATCAGTTTAATAGAGATAAGTCAATTTGGTGGCAATGCCACATAAGATCCCAACCTACATATTCAAAACTTCTGTGACTATTGCTCCACAATTAGACAAACTGGAGTATCCCAAGAGCAGATTAGGGAAATGCTATTTCCCTTCTCTTTAACATGAAAGGCTAAACTTTGGATCAATAGCCTTGACCGAGTTGCCTTAGGAATAGCCGACTAGGATGGTCTAGCTCTTGCTTTCTATCAAAAGTACTTCCCACCAGAGCGAACCGCACTCTTACGGAGTCAAATCACTGGATTCCGTCAGAGAGGCGATGAAAGCCTTTATGAGGCATTGGAAAGGTACAAAGAATTACAAAGAGAATGCCCTCATCATGGCCTTGATTCATGGTTCTTAGCCATCACCTTCTACAACGGTTGTTGTGGCGAATCGCGTCGTATCCTCGACTCCGCTAACAATGGTCGTTTCGATCAGATCGATGTAGAAATAGCTAGTGCAACTATCGAGTCAATGGCAATTCACGACTCTCAGTATAGCAACTCACGTGCTATGCCGCTCAAAACCAAGCAGGATGATTCAAGCAAAGTAGCAATCCTATAAGCCCAATTAGCCCTTCTGCAGCAACAAGTAGGAAGCTCTTCCCAATCCAAGCAACATGTTAACGTCACTAACCACGTAGTGGTATGTGAGATATGTGGGGTTGGAGGACACAGTTTTCAAGAATGTAGGAGTTCGCTAGAGCAAGTCAATGCCTACCAAGCATACAGGCAGGGCAATGCTTTCTCAACTTCTATAACGAGAACACAAAGAACCATCCTCTTTTGTCCTACAAAAGCACCAACATTCAGAATCCCCCCATCAGATTCAACAACTATTCATACCACATCAATAGAAGCCCTATAATTCACACCTGGTTTTCAAAACCAGAGACCTCCATTTCAACCTTACTTCAATCAACCTTACCAACACCAACACCAACCACCCCAAAATCAAAGCCAACCCAATGACTCAAGCCTGAGCAAAATTGAATCCATGCTTCTCCAAGTTTTTCAAAAACAAGATTCAATGTTTGCTCAACTTCAAGAGAGTGATCAAGCTCAAAATGATGCTATCAAGATGCTTGAAACTCAAATGGCCCAATTGGCTGCCTCTAATACCCAAAGGAAACAAGGCCAACTCCCACCTCATGGTGAGTAAGCGAGGGACACCGCTAATGCTATCACCCTTAGGAGTGGTAACACTTATAAGGAACCTCAGCAACCCAAGGAAACAATAGTTGAGCCAACACCAGTAGAGAGCCAAAAAGATTCCCAACCATCCACCGCTAAGGAAGCGGAAAACAAAGAAAAGAAGGATGAACCTGTGAAGGAACCCATCAAAATCCAAGTTCCATTTCCCCAACGCTTGAGGAGAAATCATAAGGAAACCCAGTTTAGCAAATTCATGGAAGTGGTAAAAAACCTCCAGGTAACGGTTCCCTTCACTGAATTAATCACTCAAATCCCTTCTTACACAAAATTCATGAAGGATATCTTAACTAAGAAGAGGACTTTAGATGATGTTGAAATCATAGCATTCACAGCTGAGTGCAGTGCTCTGTTGCAAAATAAGTCCCCTCCTAAGTTAAAGGATCCCGGTAGTTTCTCTATACCTTGCACTATAGGCACCTACACAATCGATAAAGCTCTATGCGATCTAGATGCCAGTGTAAGCGTCATGCCCTATTCCATATGTGAAAAGTTGAATATGCGAATTCTCAAATGCACCAGTATCACCCTGCAAATGGCAGACCGTTCTTTAAAACAACCTATGGGAGTTTTAGAAGATGTGCCTGTCAAAGTAGGAAAGTTTTTCATTCCCGTCGATTTCATCGTGCTAGATATGGCTGAAGATTCTCAAATCCCTATTATATTAGGAAGGCCATTTTTGCACACTGCCGGAGCAGTAATCGATGTTAAGAATGGAAAACTGACACTAGAAGTAGGTGATGATAAAGTCACCTATAACTTGAACAGTGCAATGAAAAGCCCCATGCTAGAGGAGTCTGGCTGTTTTATTGATATTGTCGACTCTATTGTTGATGAATCTCTGTATCCATCAATAATCGAGGATCCTTTAGAGGCAATCTTGTTGTTGGAGGATATCTCTGAGAATGACGATTTCGAGATCATTGAGCTGGAAAAGGACTTGACCGGAGAAGAGATACTGTCAGAAGAAATTAAAGAGTTCATAAGCTTGATTGATACTCCTGCCAAGGCAGAAGTACAAAAACTAGAACTAAAACCTCTTCCCTCGAATCTAAAATATGCTTTTTTATATGAATCCGAGTATTGCCCAGTCATAGTAACTGCTCTCTTAGATGAAAATCAGTTAACCTCACAATTGACTGTCTTGAAAAAACATAGAAAGGCAATAGGTTACAAACTCGAAGATTTAACAGGCATAAGCCCAGACTTCTGCATGCATAGAATCAACTTAGAAGAAGGCCAAAAAGCTTGTGTTCAAGGTCAACGCCGTCTTAATCCCAACATGCAGGAAGTAGTTAAAACTGAAGTTATGAAATTGCTAGATGCTGGCATAATCTATGCAATCTCTGACTCTAAATGGGTTAGCCCTGTTCAAGTTGTTCCCAAGAAAGAAGAAACAACAGTAGTAAAAAAATGAGAAGAATGAGCTTATCCCCACAAGGATTGTGACGGGATGGCGTATGTGTATTGACTACAGAAAGCTGAATCAAACAACTAGGAAAGATCACTATCCTCTACCCTTCATTGACCAAATGCTAGAGAGGTTAGCTTGTCACAAATATTTCTATTATCTAGATGGTTACTCAGGATTTTTCCAAATCCCTATCCACCCTGAGGACCAAGAGAAAACCACCTTCACCTGTCCCTATGGTACTATTGCTTATCGCAGAATGCCATTTGGCTTGTGATATGCACCTGCCACTTTCCAGCGTTGCATGACCAGTATCTTCACAGATTTTGTTGAATCTATCATGGAAGTATTTATGGACGACTTTAGCGTCTATGGCATTTCCTTTGATCATTGTTTGACAAATCTATCCAGAGTTCTAAAACGCTGTGAAGAAGTAGACCTTGTTCTCAACTGGGAAAAGTGTCACTTCATGGTGAACGAAGGTGTAGTTTTAGGACACATCGTTTCAGAAAGAGGTATAGAAGTGGATCGAGCTAAGATCCAAGTTATTGAACAGCTGCCACCCCTGCTATTGTAAAAGGAATCAGAAGTTTCCTTGGCCACGCCGGTTTCTACCGACAATTTATAAAAGATTTTTCAAAGATAGCCAAGCCCCTGACTGAGCTCCTCTTCAAGGATGCACCTTTCAATTTCACAAAGGAATTCCTTGAGGCATTCAACAAAATCAAACGTGCTTTGATCACCGCACCTATAATCCAGTCGCCTGATTGGAATCTGCCCTTTGAACTGATGTGCGATGCGAGTGATTATGCCGTAGGAGTTGTTTTAGGGCAAAGAAAGGAAAAATTTCTTCATGCGATTTACTATACTAGTAAAACCCTAGATCCTGCCCAAAGCAACTATGCCACCAATGAGAAAGAACTTCTCGCCATTGTCTATGCCTTAGACAAATTTCGCTCGTACCTAATAGGATCAAAAGTTATTGTCTACACTGACCATGCTGCCTTAAAATATCTGATTTCAAAGAAAGAGGCAAAACCTAGACTTATCCGATGGATCTTACACCTTCAAGAGTTTGATTTAGAGATCCGGGATAAGAAAGGAGCAGAGAATATAGTCGCTGACCACCTCTCAAGGATAAGAGTAACTGAAATAGATGGTTCATTTGCTGATGATTCATTAATGGCAATTGCGGACTCTTCTCCTTGGTATGCTGATATTGCCAACTTCCTTGTTAGTCGCCAGCTACCCTCTGACCTTTCTTATAACCAAGGAAAGATATTTTTGCATGATGCAAAATTCTTTGTTTGGGATGACCCCTATCTTTTCAAGCAGTGCTCAGATGGTCTGTACAGACGTTGTATCCCCCAGTGGGAAGTAAAAGGAGTTTTAGAAGGATGCCACTCATCTGCTTATGGTGGTCATCATGGTCCGTCTAAGACCGTAGACAAAGTCTTACAATCCGGGTTTTTCTGGCCCTCGATGTTTAAAGATTCAAGAGACTTTGTTATGGCTTGTGAGGCTTGTCAACGAATGGGTCAAATATCCAAAAGACATGAAATGCCTCAAAACGGCATATTAGAAGTCGAAATATTCGATGTCTGGGGTATTGACTATCAAGGACCATTCCCTTCTTCAAATGGCAATCGTTACATCTGAGTCGTTGTCGACTATGTTTCAAAGTGGGTAGAAGCAATTGCCACCCCCACCAATGATGCTAGAGCAGTGATACGACTATTTAAAAAGATCATCTTTCCGCGTTTTGGTGTACCCAGAGCCGTGATAAGTGATCGAGGAACTCATTTCGGGGAAAAGCAGTTAGACACTCTGCTTGCCAAGTATGGTGTGTATCACAGACGAGGATTAGCCTACCACCCTCAGACCAGCGGTCAAGTAGAAGTTTCGAACAGAGAGCTAAAAACAATTCTTCAAAATTAGTCTCAAAATCTAGAACCGATTGGAGTAATAAGCTCGATGACACCTTATGGGCTTATCGCACAGCTTTCAAAACCCCGATTGGAACATCTCCCTATCGGTTGGTTTATGGAAAGGTATGTCATCTCCCCGTTGAGTTAGAGTACAAAGCTCATTGGGCTATCAAAGAACTCAACATAGACACAAAGCTTAGCGCTGATAGACGACTTTTGCAACTCAATGAGCTAGAAGAGTTTCGTTTGCAAGCTTACGAGAATTCAAGGATTTATAAAGAGAAAACGAAGCGTTGGCATGACAAGAGGATAATCAGAAAAGAATTAAATGTCGGTGACCAAGTACTTCTCTTCAACTCCCGTTTGAAAATTTTCCCGGGAAAACTTCGATCAAGATGGGTGTGGATCATTCACTGTCACATATGTAAGCAAATACAGTTATGTGGAAATAATGACTAGTAATGCTGAAAAATTCAAGGTCAATGGACACCGATTGAAACTCTACTACAACAATTCCATTATCGGATGCTTAGATATTGTCTATATAGAGCGTCAATCCCCAACCAGATGATTTCATAGAAGAATTCGTCGAGCGGGACGTTAAACCAGCGCTTCTCGGGAGGCAACCCGTGTTTCCTTTCTTTTTGCATTTTATTTTTGCTTTCCTTTTTTCGTCGTTTTGTTAGATTTACTTTGCAGATGAAAGAGTTTTTAAAGAATCTGTGAAGATCTTCCTTGTCAAGTCCAAAAGACTAGCTTGGGGAAGTCCGCGCTGACTAGTAAGCTTCACTCTCCTTTCATCTTTTTCCCTTTTTACCCTTCTTCCCATTGAGCATCTCGTTGCATATTTAGTCTTTGTGCTCCCATTGAGGACAATGTGATGTTTAGCTTGGGGAGGGATTGCATTTTCCCATTTCCCATTTTAGTTGTTTATATTTTTCAAATTTTGGATAATAAAAGAGAAACATTTAAAATTTTGAACATCATTGAATGCTTTTCGTGCTTTGCTTGCTTGTTTACTATGCTATCATGTTACATTTCCCAAACTTAGAGTTTTCAAAAGATAATGATTCAATATTCATTAAATTGTGCATACATGGGGAAGTCTTGTACATAGTAGGCATGGAATTAATCTATAGATGAGTACGCTTGATCTTGACATTTGGCAAGTTACATATATTGTAAGGTAGAACCTCCTTAGGTTGGTACATCTATACCCAGTCTCATTAAGATGTGTGTAGTTCTCCTTGTGATGTGTGTCATGTCAAAACGCATAAGTATGGTTCTCATTTCATTCCTATAAGCATTGCATTCATGATTCACTTAGATTTGAAGCCTTTTTCACTTTGAATTACCCCTCAAAATTAGCCCCTTCATACAAATGTTTCACAAGATAGCAGCTACATATAAAAACTGCCTACCTTGTTGAGTTAGCAGCTAGACTATGGTGTATGGGTGCTCTTTTGAGAAGATTTGTTCTTTTATGTCAAAGTCAATTTGGGAGAACCAAAATGTTCAAGAAGTGATGTTATGTTCAGAAAAAAAAAAGAAAAAAAGAAAAAAAAAAAAAAATAAAGAAAAGAAAAAAATTGAAAAAAAAGAAGAAAAAGAAAAAAAAGAAGAAGTTGTGAGTATGTCCTCAAAATGTCAATGTTTAGAAGGAGTTCACTCATGTGTTTCGTGTGTAATAAGCCAATTTTTTGCTTTTGGCTTCATTATTCGTCTTTTGGGAATAAATCGAATGTTTGGATTGAGTATTCATTTATCATTGGTCAGTTGCTAGCTCATTCTAACCTTCACATGACCATAACTTTTTATCCACCTTTCACCCATTTCCCAAAGCCTTCTTCATATTTTTTCCGGCTTCTTTTCTATGTGCATTGTGATCTTTGACTTGTGTTTTGAATTGTTTACTATATTAGATTGCGGACACATTTTCATAATTTGTAGATAGGTGAGTGTCTCAAAAACATTTACACATAAATAAATCACCTTTTGCATACATGAGTGTTCGAGTGTGCCGTGAGAGTCCATTTGTCAAAAGATCATGGAAGAGCCGAATATCTATAGTGAAATTCTTTGTGCTACGCCGTTATGTAAATCTCAGCCATGTTTATGTATCATTCTTACCCACGTTGTTTTTGGATTATGATTCATTATGTTTCCAAAGTTTTACGTTGAGATTTGTTTCTTGGTGGGGTAGTAGCCAATGCTTGCAACCCTTGTCCTGGTATTGTTTGTTATGTTTGCTTGAGGACAAGCAAGGGTTTAGCTTGGGGGAGTTTGATAAGTGAATATTTGTATGATTTTAACCCCCAATTTAGCTCGGTTTTTTATGTCATTTGCGCTTTGTTAAGCCATATTATGAGCTAATATCGTCTTCTAGGCGAATTCCTATGTTCTAACCTGTTTTGTAGGGAAAGTGACGTTTCTACGCCCTTTTTCTATATTCCCGTGCATTTGCCTAGAACCCGACGATATGAAGAAGCAATCTTGACCAAGTCAAAGGAATTTCAAGAAGGTTCACTAATACAAAAGAAAGAAGAAACAAAGACGATTTCGCAGTTGTCGGAAGATCGATCAGTTAGGCGAAGAAACCATCATTTTACATCAAACCCTATCAACAAACCCGACTCAAAAGGTCAAGGGGGATAATGAAAGTCAAGTCATATGCAAGGGGAGATGAAACGAAAGTCAATTGACCAAGATCATTACATACCCGATCGGGTAAGTAGTGTACCCAATCGGGTATCCTTGCTGTTCCGAGCAATTGCTTCGACTTCCTCCTTTTTGTCCTATGTGATGAATGCATGACCCTTTCCCCACAAAACCTACTGCTATATAAGAGAGCCTCAGCCACCACATCTCAACACACTACATACTTCTCTCTTTACACTTCTCTACACAATTAGAAACCCTAGATTAGGAGGAGAGAAACCTAGCCTCTCTTCTCTTGTCTAGATCATTCTTTCTTCTTCCTTTTTGTCCTTAGTTTCTTAGTTTATTTATGTCTTTTCTACATCAAATCCTTAACCTAGATCAATAAAAATTCCATCTTTGTAATCTACTTAATGTAGTTCAAGTATTGTAATTCGTGGATCGACTATTCTACGCAAGGAATTTCTATTACGGTTGTTTATATTTCTTCATTTTCGTTGTTGATCGTCATCTAGGTATTCCTATTTTATCTTTCGTTTAAAGTCTTTATGTTTCTTATTTGATTGTTATTTTCTTTACATGTTATTTTAGATTCAATTTCAATATCGTTGTAATCATTTCATTTCCCTAGATCGTCAATTTAGCGTCGTTATTATCGCCAATTTAAGAGTCTTAAAATATTATTAAAATCAATTAACATGTCTATCCTAGTTTTTATTATTAACATCATCTTAGGTCTAAACATCACCATGAGTGAGTAGTCGTTTTGCTAGGGTGTAGGGTAGCCATGTAGGTTGATTAAAAGATGATAATTGGATAAAAGAAATTGTGTTTTTAAAACATTGTGTCTATGCATTTTGGACTATAACGATAGTTAACGATTCCTGATCAAAATCATTGACTAAAATGGAATTCTTTTCCACGGTAGAAATACGTGAATTGAATAGACAAAGCATGACATGGTAGATTAGACCTAGTAAATTGCCTAAAAGCCTGCTAGACCATCTGATCTATGATTGTAATGAACACATCATTCTTACGAACTCACAATGAATTATTTGCATGTTCTAAATCCAATTTCATTAATATGTTAATCTACATGAGTGAACCTACTTCCCTAGATTCTTTTTATCATTGTTAATTTATCACTTGCTTTATTGTTTTCGTTTTGATTTGCTTTTATTTTGTTTTCATTTATGTTTTTTATTAGTTTAGAAAACAAAACCCCAAAACCAAGATACTCTTTAGATAAGACCCAATTGCAAGACATTTCACATTCTATAGGAAACACCATCTCCCTGAGGATCGACCCCTACTTCCCTAATTACATTAATTTATTATTAGCCTAGTCTGGGTAATTATCTTTGACCAGGGCTTGCGACAGACCCGATCAAAGAACATCGGGGCCTAAATCACGAACATCACTCAATTGATTCCAACAAATAGGATTTCGGCATTTTCTTCCATAGAGAGCTTCATAAGGAGCCATCTTGATCGAGGCATGATAACTATTGTTGTAAGAAAACTCCACCAACGGTAGACTCTTTTCCCAACTAGATTTGAACTCGAGTGCACAAGCCCTAAGCAAGTCTTCTAAAGTCTGGAAATACCTATCAGTCTGACCATCGGTAGCGGCATGGAAAGCGGTACTCATCAATAACTTACTACCCATGGCTTCTTGTAAGGCCTTCCAAAATCTCGAACAAAACCTCGGATCTCGGTCGGATATGATCTCCTTGGGAACACCTGAAAGTCCTAGACCTCTAATTAGACTCCTCTAATTAATTCATTAAATTACTTTAACTTAATGATTTAGGATCTAGTTATCATGCATGCAAATATAAAAGCATAAATATAAAGATAAGAAGAAATTTCCTTACAATGAGCAATTTTCGGTCAAAATGGGCACAATAAGAAACTCTTTTCTTATTGTTCTTGAGCATGAAATTAATGGATGATCCTCCATAAAACAACCTCCAAAGTAGAAGGTCTCCTTCTTATTGCACCCAAGATTAAACCCAAATAATCTTACCTTATTATTAACTAGATAATAAGTAAGATCAAACCTACTAATATTAATGTATTACTACACTAGTAATATGTAGAGAATATTAGTATATATGAGAGTTTAGAGAGAAGTTGAGTTTAGAAAGAGAAGTGAGAAGAAGCATAATTAATTGAAGTGTTGTCAAAATTGAACAACAATTGTTCAAATATGAAGGCCTTATGGCCGGTCAACTATGAGCCATATATGGCTTTTATTTTGCTTCTTTTACTCACATGTAAAAGACTTTGAGTGTTGGTAGTAATTGTGATGATGATTGTGTCATAACAATTCATTATTATGTGATGGAGTGTGGTAGTAGTAGAGAATAAACATGATTGTTTTTTCTACTAACTAAAACCGGTCCACATGGTCTTATATGGACCATTTTGATTTTTGATATTTGTCCCACAAATACTTATTAATCATATGCTTAATTATCTTGCATAATTAAGTGTTAATTTGATCATATAACAGTTATATGACTCAAATTAATAAACAATATGTACTTAACTTTTAAGTGATATTTTACCATTATATCAATATATAATGGGTCCCACAATGCCCAGTTAATTTATTTTACAACTCCTTGTAAATATAATTAACTAATTACCTCTATCTCAAAATATATGCATAACCTCAACTAATTTAATGAATTAACGATTAATCATTAAATTAAATCTTATTTAATCGTATTAAAATAAGACGTAAAATTTATTCAGTCAGTTATCGTATAATTGACTAATAAACTTAAGTTGAATGAGTTCCTAACTCAATTTCCAATAAATAACTCTCGTAACTAAACGTACATATCAAATATATGTAATGCTCTAATTAAACTGTATCGTATACAAATAATTAGTATTCTATTTGGGTCTCATCCTATAGGTGTGACCTAAAGGGATCAGTTGATTACCGCCGTCATACGACAATAACGTCAAACTCTAGTCAGCCAAGCGTTACCGATTTACGTTAATCAACTGACGTGGAGTATCAAAATATACTAATCATGCCACGTATATTCCAAATGAGATTTATTATATAAATGCACTATTGTGGAGGACACTTACTCCAACAATCTCCCACTTGTCCGATACAAGTTGTGCATGTAGCAACACTATTGCGGAGGACTCCTCCTCCTACAATTTCTCCCACTTGTCTCGACAAGTTGTGTGCTACCGATTCTCTTGTCTCTTTTGCGTCACATCCTCCCACTCATTGCAAGGTGTCTTACAGGTCGCACTTGCAATTGAAAATTATAATAGAGTGGTTTTCTCGATCTGGGAGAGTAACTGTCTGACCGGAAAATCTACCAGAGATCTCTTTCGAGCGTGGCCACGCATTTCCAGTTACTACTCCTCGAGTGGCCCGAAGATGTTAATACCCAACGTGGGTGGACAATTCCTGTTGACCCATCTTACACTGTATGATGCAGATCACCATGACCCAGAAGATGTCCATCGGCCTCCTTTCACGGCACGACCTAGGACAACCAAAGTCAATCGGAAACTACACCGACTCGGTAGATAGTCCGGCCAGTCCAAAGAATCGACTCATAGGAATAAAATAGAAATCCCCTCCACGACCAGGCTTCAACAATTTTGATAAGGGAATCTATTATGGTCACTGCCCGACAGAGTGTCTCCACAGTCTGTCTATGTAAACGACCAGTCATCTCCATGACCCCATGGTGCTGAACCAACCATCGATCGACTTACAATCTAGTCACTTCGAGACGTCACCTCAAATTAGTGACTAGGGACAAAACACTAAGTTCATCCTGTTCACTTGAATTGGGTTCAACTTTTCTTTCAACCAATTCGGATAAACAAAGTATAAAAATTTAGTCAAACTAAATAAAAGAGTTTTTAATGAAACTCTAACAATGAATGCGATTATCAAATTTTTGGAAAAATTGATACGCTATCAATAATTTCATATCTCATAATATCTAGCAATTCAGGTATATATTTCAATCCCATTGAAATGACATGACTATCATGTTCAGCCTGCAAAAGCATAGCTAATGGATTAGCAATACTTGCATCTCTCCCATCGTTCTGATTGCTATTTCTCTTTGTCTACGTAATCTCATATTACATAAAACTTTATGAGTACGCGTCTAGGTTTGAATCTAGACTTAGGACTCTTGGCCTAAATGTAGCTCCCACTGGTTTACCAGTATCATGGGATAGGATATACAACTATAGGAACTACTTCTAGTCCCTCCAATACAGTCGAATCCAAGCTACCTTCATATGCATCATCATATGACGCAATGTACTCCATTTTCGTTGTGAAATCCGCAATGATAAACTGCCTGTAACATTTCCAGCGGATACATGACATTTATATTTTAAAATGTCACTCCTACTTGGAACCTTTCCAATAGTCTTTTCTGTTTGGAACTCTTCCAACAGATAAATCTTCTATAAAACACAGCCAGCTCTTGATTTCAAATCACTTTGATCAGTTTGGAAACTGAAGTCTGTGTAACCCTTACACGCAACTCATTTTAAACTCCAAACACATGGAACATATCTTTTAGTCCTCGCAAGTACTAAGGATGTTCTTTTATGGGCTATCAAGTGACCTCTCACGTGAATTGGATTGCAAATGGTTCGTCATATCTCAAGCTGCGAAATGTCGGATTGATATACATCACACGTATATAATTGATCCCGCACGAAAGGGAAAAGGAATCAAATTATGATTGTTCAACTTCCTTGAACTTCACAGATCTTGTTTAATCAATAATAGAAGTATTGACTCAATGCTAATATCCTTTAGCTTTATCTCCATAACTCCAGATATCAAAAGATGTATTCTTACTTCTCCAAAATCGTCTCATCCTCAAAATGATCAATATGTCTCCACATATAAGACTGATGCACACACATTACTCCCACTAAACTTCATGTATAACATAATTTCCTCGAGATATCGAGAAAGAATTATTTTGCAACATGATTGACACCCTAATTCCAACCTTTAGTGCTTACGTAAGACATACTCTTAAGCTTACAAATTAACTTAGGATAATTAGGATCTACGAACCCACAGGTGAATATAAAATATACTACCTCTTCTAGAATCGTATTCAAGAAGGTGGTTCTTGAGATCCAGTTGACATCATACTATTATGATATGCTGTAATCGCTAAGTATATTCGAATGGATCAAAGAAATAAGGTTGGTGCAAAACTCTTTGCCTACCAATTTATCTTTTGAAACATTTTAATGTTCATCCATGCAAATTTCGATCTTAAAGATCAATTTATATTGAAGAGGTCGTACTTCTTCAAGTAAAATTTACCAGGTCACATACCTGACTATCACGCATGGAGTCCATTACGAATCGCATGACTCTAAGCCATTAGCAAGAAGTTGGGACTAAAAACAGTCTTTTATAAGTCGCAAATTCGAATTCATCACTATAAAGGAGCGATAAAATTCCACCTGACCTCCTAGGTTCCGAAGAAACAACTACTGAACAAGCAATGAGGAAAACTTTTTCCGGACCATATGCTCGGTTTGTGGCTCTTGAAACATTTTCTCCCACTCTGTCTTATCAAGAAATAATCGTATTTTTATTGAAAGACAACATCACGAGTCACAAACGCTTTGTTCTCGTGGTCAATGTAGGATTATTGAGCACTTGTTTCATTCGGATAACTTACAAATTAGGTAAGCTATCCACCCATATCGTATATGGAATGAAATCAAACTGTTTTAAATGTGTTTTGATATGGTGGGAAAAGAAATAGCAGACAAAAATATTAAGATCCCAAGGCTAGTCAAATGGCTCATTTTGACTTGACAAAGACAAAACCATATCGTATAAGGTTCTGTTTCTCTATTTAACAACGCCTTATCTCATAATGTGTGTTAGAGAAGTTAACTCGTGAAACTATTTCACAATACTTTTGGTGAAAATCAAAGTCAATACTTAGATATTTTAGTTACGATTTGGTCGTAAGTCCTTGATCTAATACTCTTGGTGGTTAACTACTTCACATTGAAGCTCTTTGAACTTTTCAAAGATTTCTCATAGCACCTCATTAAGTAGAATTAATTGTAATATCTACTTAAATCGTTGGTAAATAAAGTGAAATAGTCATAACCATCTCTGGTTGTGTTTGTTATTGGACCACGCATATTCAAATGTAATAGGGCCAATAACTCACTAGTTCGATTTCCTTTTAAATAAAAAAGGGGACGAATCATCTTTCCTTGAATACAAGATTCACACACACCATAAGATTCAAAATCAGATGGTTTAGGGATAGTTGTCAATACTAGCCTCTTAATGTGCTACACAATCCAAAATTAAGATTAGATTAGGGTCACCAATTTTGAGCCTTTTACAATCTATATGACAAGTAATTTCTAGTTTAGGTCAAGAATATAATTACCTTTGATTGGTATGGTTATAACCATGGACCAAGTAAAGGCATAAAAAGATACAACGCCTGTTCCATTCACAAAAGTGAAACACTTGTGTCGTACACTAAAGTGGATACTATATTCATTATTTAGAGGTCATGAATATAATAACGTTTATTAAAGTATACCTCTAAATCCGAAACTAGATTGATCACATTATAACTTTTATATGTTTCTATAGAAATAAAACTACAATAGTTATATTTCTATTGTAGGTCGACATTTATTCATGGTTAGTCGTCGCACGAATCATTATTATATGCATTTAATACATCGATGAAAACCATAATAGGTATCTAATACCCAAAACTTGCATTTTAGCAAAATAGTACACCCAATTTCTAACTCTTTAAAAAACTTGGGGCAGATTCTTTTCTTGCGTCCTACACTGTAAAATAGAATCGTCAAAAGTTGGGTTCGACACCTTGCTTGGGTTTTGACTTTTACTATTCAAAATAGTCTTGCCTTTTTCCCTTGCCTTGTGCCAAACTCGTGCCAACCTACTCTTGAACCTCGTCTTAACAATTAAGAATATAAACATCATTCTTAGTACTCCCACTCACTTTCATGAATCTCTACTTAGACAAGTATATTAGAATTATTGTGAAGACTATTCTTCATTTCATTCATGGTTTTACCTTCAAAAGGATAAACCTTTCATGAAGTGACTACGATATTTGATTATTCACGATTTTAAATAAATCAATTAACCTAGTCGTCCCAACTGATTTGGCCTCTTTTGAGGTAAGTCTCGATAAGGAGCATTATGACGACATACCAAAAAAAAAAAAAAAAAAATTTCATTGGAGCGAAATGATTGATGTACCATTGTTATGAGAAGTCGTCACTAAAAATCAAAACGTGTTTGACTAAGTGTGACTTATTCATTTACTCTTCATAAGAGACATTTGCAATGGTGAATATGAGGATCAAAAGATAAAATTCATTTTGTCTTTAGCTACGGTGGTTTAAACGAAGATCGCAATCAATATACTACCGTATAAAATAATGGAAACCTTTTCCACGATTGAACGGATTTACAAGTTCATAGAAGAAAACTAATTGTCATTGCGGGAATAAAATTAATCTCAACGGAAAATAAACATTCATTGCTTATATATAATTTACTTGTAAAACAATTTTAACAAGTCACTCATATAATGACCCCTCACGAAATTATATAAGTGATTCCAAGACCCATATTTAGACAAAAATAGTCATCGCATGCTACCTTTATCTAAAAGTGGTAAGTCAATACTTGACTAATTCTACACTTAGAACTCTTGGTTGACGGATTTCTGTTAAATCCATCTCCTAGTCCCAAGATAACGCTTATCTCGTTGAGTCCAATCCAATTTTGGCTTGTGATCGCATCACCCTACTTACCCGAGGTAAAAAGGGACTCACGAGCGTGGTAGCCCTAATGAACACGGGGTTCATAGGTGTTACTAATTGGTAAGGCTAAATCTCAATTTTTTAAGTTATGTGAGAGTTCTTGTCAATATTGTTATTAATTCCCTATAAGCGAACTAAGTCGGTGAATTTTGAATAACTTTGAATTGACAATCGAGAAATAAAGATGCATGTTGGCGATTTTGGCATGAGCGGAAAAATAAAGCAAGCAAATAATAAATCCTAGTATGGCCACCTAGCTAATCTAATTAACTAGAAGGTTACAAAATCGGAAACCAACTCCTTGGCCCCTAGCCTCTTCATGGCACCGTCTTTTGGAACACCGGCTTCGGGAATCTTCGTCTTTATAATAATTAATTACAAAATGATACAAATAAAATTTCTATTATACATTTGATCTAAAAATGAAATTAAATTATTACAAACGGCGATACGAGATCGCAAATAAAATTACAACCGAATCGGTATTCCCTTACATTACGGGTAATACCGATTAAAATAATCTAGGCCATACTAGGTACAACTTGCATTAAAAATTAAATAAATGACATTCACTCATTTAAAAATAACAACATAAATAAAATGCTGTAAAAATCATGCCAAAATCGCCCTTAACACTTCTCAAGCTCATTCTAGCTCGGTTTTATGGATTTTATCGTTTTTTTCCCCATTAAAAAATCAATAATCAACACTTAAATCGTATTTAAGCTCAAACTAATTATCTAAACTGATTTAGAACTCAAAATTAGTCCCCACTAACTTTGTTTGTATTTAATTAGTTCGAATTGATCGTATTTGCTAAATATTACGTTTTAATCCTAACAATTATGAAATAAAACCAAAATAAAATATAAATATCTTAAAATTTGAAACCAAAACTTTTTTACATTCTGGAACATTTCCAGGAACTCTAAAAATCAGAAACATTTGCTCAAAAAGTTTGAATAAATTTTATGAACAAATAACTTAATATTCAACGGTTTTATCAAATAAAAACCATTAAATATAGTAAAATAGTGAAACAAATTATAAAATTTCACCAAGATAATATAAATCAGATTATAAAATGTACCAAAAATTGTCAAGACCAGAAAAGAACGTTTCAATTTTATGATCATAATAATCTCACTTTATTGACTTTTATCTTATAAAAATCAATCATCATGCAAAACTTAATTAAAAGTCAAGAAATTTTACATAAAATATCTACAACATGCATGTGAGAGCATATAAAAATTTCATGGCCAGTATCTACAACTTTTAACATAAAATATGCATATTAACATGATTTTAAGGCCATAAATCAAAATAAATAGCAAATTAATCCATAAAATCACCAAATTTGACCACAACCATTTTGAGGTCAGTAGGTATGCATGCAAATCAAAAATTTCATGCAAACCAATTTTTAACACAAATTTTCAATTTTACCCAAGTTATCGTATAACTTGATTTTAATGCTTAAAATCGACATGCATGTAACAATTGAGCTCTGATACCACATGAAAGTCCTAGACCTCTAATTATACTCCTCTAATTAGTTCATTAAATTAAATTAAATTAATGATTTAGGATCTAGTTATCATGCATGCAAATATAAAAGCATAAATTTAAAGATAAGATGAATTTCCTTACAATGGAAATTTTCGGTCTAATATGGGCACAATAAGAACTCCTTCTTATTGTTCTTGAGCATGAAATTGATGGATGATCCTCCATAAAACAACCTCCAAAGTAGAAGGTCTCCTTCTTGTTGCACCCAAGATTAAACCCAAATAATCTTACCTTATTATTAACTAGATAATAAGTAAGATAAATACTACTAATATTATTGTATTAGTACACTAGTAATATATAGAGAATATTAGTATATATGAGAGTTTAGAGAGAAGTTGAGTTTAGAAAGAGAAGTGAAAAATAAGCAAAATCAAGTTGGTAAAAAATGAACAACCATTGTCCATTTTAAGGACATGATGGCCGGACCTCATGTGTCCATAAGGCCTTTAATTTTTGCTATTTGATTCACATGCAATTGTAGTAGAGTATGGTAGTGTATGTAACGATTTGAATGCATGATATATCATTATCATAAGGTTGTTTGTTTGCATAAACAAGAAAAATTATCATTACTACTACTACTACCATAACCGGCCTCACATGGCTCAAAATGGTCCATTTTGATTTTTGATATTTGTCCCACAAATATTAATTAATCATATGCTTAATTATCTTGTATAATTAAGTGTTAATTTGATCATATAACAATTATATGACTCAAATATATACTTAACTTTTAAGTGATATTTTACCATTATATCAATATATAATGGGTCCTACAATGCCCACTTAATTTATTTACCAACTCCTTGTAAATATAATTAACTAATTACCTACACCTCAAAATATACAAACCTCAACTAATTTCAAGAATTAACGATTAATCACTAAATAAAATCTTATTTAATCGTATTAAATAAGACGTAAACTTTATTCTGTCAGTTATCGTATAATTGACTAATAAACTTAAGTGGAATGAGTTCCTAACTCAATTTCCAATAAATAACTCTCGTAACTAAACGTACATATCAAATATATGTAATGCTCTAATTAAACTGTATCGTATACAAATAATTAGTATTCTATTTGGGTCTTATCCTATAGGTCTGACCTAAAGGGATTAGTTGATTACCGCCGTCATACGAATATAACGTCAAACTCTTGTCAGCCAAGCGTTACCGATTTACGTTAATCAACTGACGTGGAGTATCAAAATATACTAATCATGCCACGTATATTCCAAATGAGATTTATTATATAAATGCACTATTGTGGAGGACACTTACTCCAACAGCTGGGATGCTCTGTTGTACCTCCTTGGTGCTGGGTTTGCTAACGGGTCTGCTGAGCTCTGATTGGCATTGTTTCTGGCTTGTGTGGGGAATGTGGACTGAATTAGACCTTGACATGGCTTGGTGAGCCCTGGACTATCTTCCTCAATGTCTTGGCTTGGTTTGGCTTGAATTTGGCTTGCCATGGCTTATTGTTTGGACCTTGTGACTCGAGCTTCCATCTGAAGGGGTCTTGGGGTCAGGCTTGTCTGGCTTGTGGCTTGATCATCAAGGCCCCTTAGGTGAGCTCCTACTGCAGCCTCCCCAGGTTGAATAGGGCTTGACCTCAGGCCTGTGTCTTCCTCTCCCTCAGAGTCTTCATAGAAGGGACTAAGATCTCCAACATTAAATGTCCCATGAACTGCATATTCTCCTGGTAGGTCAATTCTGTAGGCATTAGGACCTATCTTCTCTATGACTTGAAAAGGACCATCTGCTCTTGGCTCTAGCTTATTCTTTCTTTTGGAAGGGAACCTTTCTTTCCTTAGGTTGATCCACACTAAGTCTCCTGGTGCAAAGTCGTTCTTGACCTTAGGAACCTTGGCATTCTTTTTGTATAGATCATTGGTCCTCTCAATTTGTTTTCTGACTGATTCATAGAGTTTAAGCATTTGCTCCACCCTCTTCTTGGCATCATAGTGGATCTCTGACCTGCACACATTAGACAAATTCAAAGGCATTAAGGGGTTAGTACCATAGACTACTTCAAAGGGGGAGTGGCCTGTGGCTGCTGATGGAGCTCTATTGAAAGAGAACTCTGCTTGAGCCAGCTTTAAATCCCAATCTTTGAGAGATTTGCTGACTATACACCTCAAGATCCTTCCCAAGGTCTTGTTGGTCACCTCAGTTTGCCCATCTGTTTGAGGATGATGGGAGGTGCTAAACAACAACCTGGTATTAAGCAGCTTCCACAATGTTCTCCAGAATTGACTCATAAACTTTGTGTCTTTGTCAGATACAATAGTTCTTGGAACTCCATGTAACCTTACCACCTCATCAAGATATAGCTCTGGCACACTCACAGCATCCTCAGTTTTCTTACAGGCAATGAAATGTGCCATTTTGCTGAACCTATCCACAACTACCATGATAGAGTCTTTCCCTCTTGCTGTTTTAGGCAATGCTACTATGAAATCCATACTTACATCTTCCCAAGGCCTACATGGGACTCGTAGGGGGGTGTAATGTCCTGCCTGAAATGAACTCTTGGCCTTTTGACAGACTCCGCATCTCCTGAGCACTATTTGGACCTCTCCCATCATCTTAGGCCAGTAGAACTGATCCTGCAATATATCCACAGCCTTCTGAACCCCAAAGTATCTTTCAAGGCCACTTCCATGAACTTCCTTGATCAATAGACTCCTATAAGAACCTCTGGGAACACACAGCTTGTTTCCTTTGAATAGGAATCCATTTTGTAGGGTGTAGGGTGAATCAATGGTCCTTGTTCCCTCTTTATGTGCTAACCAATATTCTACAAAGTCTGGATCTTCCTGATACATATCCTTCATGAACTCAAATCCAAGATCCTTTTACTCCATGGTTGATAGCAGAGTGTATCTTCTAGACAATGCATCAGCTACCATATTTTGTTTTCCTTCTTTGTATTTGCTAGAAAAGGTGAATGACTGGAGGAACTCCACCCATTTAGCATGCCTGTGACTGAGCTTATGCTGGCCTCCTATGTACTTCAATGCCCCATGATCAGAGTGTAGGAAAAAAGGCTTGGGCTTCAGGTAATGACTCCAATGCCTTAGAGCTTTGACAACAACATAGAACTCTTTATCATATGTAGAATATCTCAGCTTGGCACCACTTAGCTTTTCACTAAAATAGGCTACAAGTTTCTTTTCTTGGATGAGGACAGCTCCAATTCCCACTCCACTGGCATCACATTCAACCTCAAATAGGCAATTAAAGTCTGGTAACCTGAGGATAGGTGCACTGCACAAGAGTTTCTTTATGTATTTGAAAGCCTTCAAAGCATTCTCAGTCCAAGTGAACTCTCCTTTCTTCATACATTCAGTGAGGGGTGCTGCAATGGTGCTGAAGTTCTTAATGAATCTTCTGTAGAAAGATGCTAAGCCATGAAACCCTCTTACTTCTGTGATGTTCCTAGGAACAGGCCAAGACTGAACAGCAATGATCTTGTCTTGATCCACTGAAATGCCTCTACCAGACACCACATATCCTAGAAACTTGACTTCCTCAGTCATAAAGGTGCATTTCTCAAGCTTCCTAAAGAGTTTACTCTCCTTAAGTATCTCAAACACAGCCTCAAGGTGCCTCAAATGATCATCCTTGCTCTTGCTGTAGATGAGAATATCATCAAAGTATACTACCACAAATCTCCCTAGACAAGGCCTAAGCACCTCTGTCATTAACCTCATGAAGGTACTTGGGGCATTTGACAGACCAAAAGGCATGACAAGCCACTCATAGAGGCCATGCTTTGTTTTGAAGGCTGTCTTCCCCTCATCTTCTTCCCTGATCCTCAATTGATGGTAGCCTTGCCTCAAATCAATCTTGGAAAAGAACCTTGACCCACTCAGCTCATCCAGCATGTCATCAAGCCTAGGTATAGGGAACCTGTACTTGACTGTGATGTTATTGATAGCCCTGCTATCTATGCACATCCTCCAAGTTCCATCCTTCTTAGGGACCAATAAAGCAGGCACAACACATGGACTTAAGGACTCTCTTACAAACCCTTTGCTCATCAATTCTCCAACCTGTTTCTGCAGCTCTTGTGTAGCCTTAGGATCACATCTATATGCTGGTCTATTAGGTAGTACAGACCCTGGCACAAGGTCTATCTGATGTTCAATTCCTCTCAAAGGGGGTAAGCCATCAGGAAGTTCCTCTGGGAACACTTCCTTGAATTGATCAATGAGGGGTTTAACTTCTGCAGGGATTACCTTAGATTCCCCTTCCTGAACCTCCTTTGATAGCAGCATCAATACAGGTTGTTCCTCACTACACTCTTTGACCATTGCTGATTCAGATAGAAACAAGACTCCACTAAAGTCTTCAGCCATACTGGGACTCCCATAACTCTTCTGATGAGGTGGCAAAGGGGCTAATGTCACCTTCCTGCTCCCATGTTTGAAGGAATAGGTGTTGCTTCTTCCTTGGTGTATGGAGCTTTTATCAAACTCCCATGGCCTTCCTAATAATAAGTGACAGGCATCCATTGGAACCACATCACACAGCACTTCATCTTTGTACACACTTCCAATGGAGAATGGGACCATACATTGCTTGTCCACCTTAACCTCTGCTCCCTTACTCAGCCATCTCAACTTATAGGGGTGAGGGTGTTCCTGAGTATTTAGCTTCAGCTTGTCAACCATAGTGACTGAGGCCACATTGGTACAGCTACCTCCATCTATAATAAGGTTACAAACCCTTCCTTGTATGGTACATCTGCTCCTGAAAATGAGGGACCTTTGATCCTCCTCCAAAGGTATCTGTTGTGAATGCATTACCCTCCATAGAACCAAGCTGTGGCCTGTGTCAGGGAGTACCACTATTGCCTCCTGACTAGGCTCTTCCTCCTCACTCACCACTTCTTCAACCTCAGGCTCATCCCTCTCATACTCAACTAGACCTTCTTTTTCCCAAGTCTCAACCTCCATTATAGTTAAGGTCTTTTTAGAAGGGCAATCCTTCCTGAAATGTCCATAACCCTGACATTGGAAACATCTGATTCTGTTCTCAGTCATTGAAGTGCTTGGCTTCTGACCCATGATGCCCTTTCCCTTGTCTAAGGTAGGTGGGGGTGCTGTCTTAGGGGTATCAATGGTCCTCAACCCACTGTAAGGTCTGGTTTGAAAAGGCCTAACAGGTTTTGGTGTAACAGACTTAGTCTTTCCTATCTTTTCAATTCTCAGAGATAAGTTAACAACATCATCAAATGACCACAGAGGTTGCATCCTAACCTTGTTAGCAATGCTCTTATCTAGACCCTCTAAGTACCTAGCAATCCTTTGCTCAGGTTTCTCATTTATATCACACTGCAAGGTGAGCTGTTCAAACTCTCTCAAATAGGATTCAACAGATTTATCCCCTTGTTTTAACTTAGACAACTTGATGAACAGATCCTGGGTGTAATCCTTAGCAACAAACTTATCTAACAGTTTCTTTTTCAGTTTAGTCCAAGATTTGATGGGTTCTTTCTCTTCCCTAGCCCTTAACCCTTTCATGGTTTCATACCAAAGAGAAGCATACCCTTTCAGTTTAAGGGTGGCTACTTTAAAAGACTTAGAATCATTATATCCTTTGTACTCAAAGATTCTTTTTACTTCCCTTAACCATTCTAACAAATCATCAGGATTAAGACTACCAGAAAACTCAGGGATGTCTACCTTAAGATGCTTGTCTATGTGCCTGTGGATGGAAGCCCTGCTCCTTGTTGAGTCATCTGAATCTTGATACTCTTCATCATCAGGTGGCGTTCCTCTGCCTCCTCCTTGGCCTCTTCCACGTCCTCTGCCTCTTCCTCCTATGGCAAGATTGCCATCAAGAGCCTCATTCATAGCCCTTGTGAGTTGTGTGACATTTCTGGTTATGCCTTCTACCATAGTCTCTAAGTTGGTGATTCTCTCTTCACTCATTGGGTTGTTTTTGTGTTTTTAAATGTGGTTAGGGAAAATGAACTCACTAAGACTCTCAACCAAAGCTCTGATAACCAATTTGGAGTGCAAACTACTAAGGCTTGTGAGTTTTAAGGATACTATTGCTATGCTTACTTAAGCTGAAAACAAACATACAGAAATGAAGGCTGTTTTAGAGAGAGTGGTGTAAATTTAACTGAGACTCAAGGATATGACTTAGAGAACTTCCTCTACAGCAAGGCATAAGAGAAAAGGACTCAAAGACTAGTTCTGAGACAGGTTTAGAGTATTACAGCAATGCACAAACACTCTAGACTTAGACTCAACAGCAAGTAAGTTAATCACAGCAATGCACAGACTTAACTTGACTCACAAAGCAAGACACTGATCAGACACCTTGGAGATGTATCAGGCTTGACTCAAACTATAGCACTTAGCACAAGTTTGAAATATTTGAGGGATTTCTCAAAGCTAATCCATTCATAAAATCTGCTTAAAACAATACATAAGACTCTCCTTATATAGGAAGGCTGATACAATGTGAACCCTTGGATGTTAAGTCCATCTGAGGGCCAACTTTGGGCTTGAAATACTACAACAGCTAACTAATTAAGAGCCTCACAAGAGGACGAGTTTAAAAACTATCTAGTACAGACACAAAGACACAAAACAGACTGATGCAAAAAGCAATAAAGCAGTTTTTGGATTTTTCCTGAAATGGAAATCTGTTGTTCTTGTTGTCTTGCTACTTTGCTCTGGGTGTTTTGCTGCTCCTTGGGACTCTCCACTCTTATTAGAACTTAGATAAACCTGCCTTGGATGAGGACAAGTTGACTTAGACGAAAGGAAACCACAACTGGACTTGTACTTTCTCTACTATGATGCTCATTGGACTCTAGCTTGGGCTGCTTGTAACTTGAGTTTTTGCTAGACTTCTAAAGGAACTCTCCTGGACAAACTTGTTGATTAATGGGTTGGCTTGATGGTAGGCCATGGTGGGGGTGGCTGGGATGCTTGGGTGTACCTCCTTGGTGCTGGGTTTGCTAACTGGTCTGCTGAGCTCTGACTGGTATTGTTTCTGGCTTGTGTGGGGAATGTGGACTGAATTGGACCTTGGCATGGCTTGGTGAGCCCTGGAATATCTTCCTCAATGTCTTGTCTTGGTTTGGCTTGAATTTGGCTTGCCATGGTTTGTTGTTTGGACCTTGTGACTCGAGCTTCCATCTGAGGGGGTCTTGAGATCAGGCTTGTCTGGCTTGTGGCTTGATCATCAAGGCCCCTTGGGTGAGCTCCTGCTGCAGGATCACACCCTGAGTTTGCCTCTCATAGCAGCCCGTAGCTCTCCTGCTATAAGGGGGATGTGCACATTAATGTTCCGGGTATCTCGCTGCAGTGAGATGGAATTTCGATGCTTAGTGCTGCAGTCTGGGATCAATAGGTGGTTTTGCAAGTCAAGGTGATAGCCTGATGCCGCTGCGGTGGGCCTCCGATTTTGGTACTGTGATGATTCGTTTTTTCTCTTGTTCATTGATCGGCTTATGGAGTATTGACCCCGTATTGTTTTCTAAAACTGTAGTGATCGATTTGAGAATGGTGAGCAGGTGTTCATCAGGTAATTCGATGATCTTGCGTTGAGGAGTTGATGGGATTGCCGCTGTTGAGTCTTAGCTTCTGCATTGATGATTAAAGTATTAGACATTACATTCATTGTCTTTATTTTATCAGTTGGATTATTGTTATGAAGAGTCAAGGGCGAGATCACCTAAGAGGGGGAGAGGGAGGGGGTGAATTAGGTGTCTATTTAAAATTTTAAGCTTAATTAAAGCTTCTTTAAAAACTCTATGATCACTAAGACACTACTTAGAAGAAAGGAGAAGTTGACACTTCGAACTAGAAAGTTAGAAGTATTCAACAACGATTCAGCAAGTAAATGTCACAGTGGAATCAACAGTGAAATCTGAGTGCAGCGGAAATATTAAAAACGAAATAGACAAAACTCAAGGATGTTTTTTAAATTGGTTCGGTCTCTACTCCGCGACCTACATCCAACGTTATCTTATTAAACATCTTTGACGTAAACTCATACAAACAAAGACCCCGAATAATAAAACAACTCCCCAACCTACTCCGGTTGCTATTTGCTCAATGCTACTCCGCACCAAGACTTATGCTCAAAGCTACTCCGCACCAAGACTTATGCTCAAAGCTACTCCGCTAAGAGACTTCCCCAACTCTTTCGAGTTGGTATTGCTCAAGATAACTCTATCTTAAGACTTGTTCTACTCGTTTGTTACAAGACTCGTGTTTCTCAAAATGTTCACAAAATGAAAGGTGGAGAAAACGATTAAGTACTAACACGAGATCATCGAACACAATACATGCTTTGTTGCAACGAACTAGCTCTTTGTAAAAGACTTAAGAAAAATATTTTGCAAAACAATTAAGTATGAAATGTTAAATGATTTTTGCAAAGATAATTTACTCAATAAAACTCAAAGTCTTTTAAGCTTGAAAATATTTTGTTGTTGCACACTTGTTCAAATGAAATAAGTGTGGTATTTATAATGTAAAGTAGAGTATACTACACACTAAAAATAACACACTGCAATTAAGCACAAGTGTTAGAAAATATTAAACAATTGAATCTTGAACAACAAGAAGGTCAATTAAGGCACAAGAAACCATGACCCCTTATGCTAGCCAAATGAATTATTTGCTCAAGTAATCAAGCTCACTAGTCACCTTAATTTGGCAGCCACACTTAGACAAAATAAGGGTAGTTTTTTCAACAAGAAAGAGCATAAATGGTAGTGACCAAATATAGAGAAAGTAAACAACCCATTTTTGGCAAGTGTCTTTTTGTGCAAGCTACCTCTTCTCCAAGACACCCAAAGCTTTCTTTCATTTATAAAGATCAAACCAGAATTTTTAGCAATGTAAAATGTTGATCAAAAGTTTGGAAAACTATTTTCAAGAGTTAAACATTTTCGAAATATTTAAGAGCCAGAAACCACAGTGACATGTCACTGTCAATTTTGAAGTACTTAGCATGAATCGAGTTTAATGATCTCTTATACAACACTATGACTCTAACAATGACAATCTTCATCTCTTGATCTTCTTGTGCAACCTTGAACAATTACTTGAGCTTCCATAGCTATAAGATTAAAACTTAAGAGGCACACATTATATTAACAATAAGATTAATTTGTCTTAAGGCATCATCAACCAATCTAATCTAGAAATGGTCTCAACAATTTCCCCCTTTGATGATGGCAAGACAAATAAAATTGAATGTGTTCTTCCCCTTCAATCTATGGTCAAGGTTCACAAGCCTAAACATATCACAAGTCAAAACATGATCAAGATAAGACACATACATGGTCAAGGTACTTTGGTCAAGTCTATACTAACTTAAGTAGAATTTCAAATCGCTAAGCTAACATATTTACGGTGAACGCAAGCCTAAGAGTCATTGGATCACAGATGCACACAATTTTAACAACTTCCCCCTCTTGACATCATCAAGTAGGAAGAATAACATTCTAATGCAACAAAGTGAAAAAGTTAGTTTACAAACCACATAGTTCAAGACAATTTAAACAAATACTACCAAGTTCATGCAACAATATAACAAACATATAGCCATGAGCAAAATAATATAAGGCTTGGTTAGGCAAAATGATAGGTTAAGAAGAGAGTAGGGCCGAGAGGTCTAGGACTTGTCATCGTCCTCATCATCATATCCTATTATCGGTTTTTCCCGGCTTTGGTAAGATCGGTAAGAATAGTCTTCAACTACGTAGTTTCCATCCGAACTTCCACTATCTCTTTGCTTTTCCCAACCTCACACTTCTCTTTTGACGGGTTTTGCTTTCGATTCGGTTTTCTCACCATTATTGAACAAATCGTCATCATAAAAAAAGATCATTCAACTCCTTGATTTGTTCCTCATTCAACTCGGTTTTTCCCTTTCCTTTTCTTTTTCTCAATCTTTTTCAATCATTTCCTCTTCATCACCCGTTTTTTTTTTTAATTCAACTTCTTTTTCCTTAACAATCTCCTATTCTTCATCTCCTTTTTTGGTTTATGTTTCGGTTCCCTTCTCATTTTCCACTTCGTTTTCTTCTTCTCCAAAACATTTTTTCATTTTCCTCCATTTCTTTCTCAATGTTCTCTACAACTTCATTGATAAACACACCACAACCTACATGTAGAGGGAGTCGTGGGGTTTGGTTTGAACGAAACTCGAATTTGTTTGACGGTTTTGATTTGGGCTTTCTTGGGAGGCATTATTTCAAGTAGAAATGTAAGTGTTATGTAAGGTATGAGAGAAACTATATGTGAGACGGTTAAGGCATGAGGAAGGAGTAAAGGTGATGTAATATTTTGGTGAGTTGTTTTGTCGGCTCTATGCATATCACATTATTACACAAAGGATAATACTTGTTAATTAACATTCAAACATGGTTAATAAAACACACTTAATCAAATATGTACACATTAAAATGTATCAACCACTCTAATCAATCATTGAGGCAAATCGTCTACTCATAGAATTATGCGCAATCCAACAAACAAATTTCCAACCGAAGTTTTACGAATTGTTCTCTTTCAAGCGGTTTTGTAAAAATGTCGGCAATTTGATTTTCGGTTCTACAAAAGTTAAGACGGATTTGACCTTTTTCCACATGATCACGTAAAAAGTGATGTCTTATGTCAATGTGTTTAGTCCTCGAGTGTTGTATCGGGTTCTTAAAAATGTTAATGGCACTTGTATTATCACATAAGATAGGACTGGAATCGAATACAATACCATAGTCTTTCAATTGTTGTCGAACCCATAGAATTTGCGCGCAACACAATGCGGCACTAACATACTTGCTTTCGGCGTAATCCGCATCCGAATACCTTAGCATCTCCTTTATGTACTTTTGTTGATAAATCATCACACCATCTTGAGTTTGCTTGATTTGTAGCCCAAGGAAGAAGCCAAGTTCTCCCATCATACTCATTTCAAACTCAGATTTCATTAGTTCCGAAAAGTACAAATAAAGGAGTTCATTAGTAGCACCAAAAATAATGTCATCGACATAAATCTGCAGTTCATTGCACTGTGACTTTATGAATAATGTCTTATCAACCGATCCACGCACAAAACCATTTTCTAAAAGAAACTTGGACAAGCGTTCATACCAAGCTCTTGGAGCCTGTTTTAAACCATAAAGTGCTTTGTCCAATTTAAAAACATGGTTTGGAAAATCATTATCCATAAAGCCCGGTGGTTGCTCAACAAAGACTTCTTCTTCTAAATAACCATTTAGAAAACCCGTTTTGACATCCATTTGAAAAAGTTTGATGCCTTTGTGAGCCGCAAAAGCTATTAACATACGTATGGCTTCAAGCCTAGCTACCGGTGCGAAGGTTTCATTGTAATCAATACCTTCTTGTTGTTTAAATCCTTGGACCACTAGTCTAGCTTTATTTCTTACGATATTACCCGAATCATCAAGCTTATTGCGAAAGACCCACTTGGTACCAATTACGATCACACCAGATGGTCTAGGGAAAAGATGCCATACCTCATTCCTCTTGAATTGATTAAGTTCCTCTTGCATCTCTATCACCCAATTTGCATCTTCAAGGGCCATGGTGATATTTGTCGGTTCGGTTTGTGAAAGGAACGCATGAAATGCAAAGAAATCATTGAGGGATGCTCGTGTCTTTCTTCCCGAGTTCAGGTCACTGGTTAATTTTGAGAGGGGGTGAGATGATTGGTGCTTCCACTTTCTAGGTACGATTTGTGAGCTTGAGGCATTTTCGGATTCTGATGTCACAGTGGGTTCCACAGTGACACCTGGTTCATTTTGTGAGTTTGTATGGGGGTTTGGTTCTGGTTGTTCATTCAATTCGTGTGGTTCCCCATTCCCTCTGGATGTACTAGCCTCATTTTGGTCAGAAAGTGGATTCATTCCCCCTGAATTTTGACCTGCTCTCCATTTAATAGTGGATTCAACTGTGAAATGGTCTCTTCCTCGTTATGTACTCCATCTATGTCATGTCGAATCATTCCAAGCTCAAAGTCCTCATCTTCATCATCCTCTTCCTGTTCATTAGAATGAAAAAGACTAGACTCATCAAAAATGAAATTTACACTTTCTTCCATTTTCATAGTTCGTTTATTGTACACTTTATAAGCCTTGCTATGATCCGAATATCCAACAAAAAAGGCCTCATCACTACGAGCATCAAATTTACCCAAATTATCCTTTCCATTGTTGTTAACAAAGCATTTGCTTCCAAAGCATTTCAAATAGGATAAATTAGGCTTTTTCCTTTAAGCAATTCGTAGGGAGTTTTATTAAGCATTTTCGGATCATAACACGGTTATAAATGTGGCATGATGTGTTGACGGCTTCGGCCCAAAAATTCTTTGGCACTTTACTACTAATGAGCATAGTCCTAGCCATGTTTTCAAGAGTGCGATTCATACGCTCCACAACCCCATTTTGTTGAGGTGTAGCACGCGCGGAAAAGTTATGGCTAATACCGTGCTCATCACAATATGTAAGAAAGGATGAATTCTCAAATTCGGTTCCATGGTCGGATCTCAAAGATATGAGTTTCAAATCAAATTTGTTTTGGACCTTTTTCAACCAAATTAAAAATTCATCAAATGCTTCATCTTTACAACTCAAGTAAAGAAGCCAAACTAATCGTGAATAATCATCAACAATCACACACAAGAAACGACTACCACCTCTACTTCTTATTCACATAGGACCACATAAATCAATATGAAGAAGTTCAAGAGGTTTTGAAGTACTAACAAACTTTTTGGATTTAAAGGAGGATCGAACTTGTTTTCCTTTAGCACAATCTTCACACAATTTATTAAGGTCGAATTTAATGTTAGGAATGCCATTTACTAGATCGAGTTTTCTAAGGGTGTTCAATGTTCTAGCGTTTACATGTCCTAATCTTTTATGCCAAAGCCATGAGTCGTTCTTTAAAGCGCTCATACAAGATAATGTTTGACTTGGCAAGGCACAAAGATTAGTCAAGTAAACGTCTCTAACACGTTTTCCTTCCAAAATTATTTCTCTTGTATTTCCATCTAGTACACGGCATTCACTAGCACAAAACTCAACAATATTACCATTATCGCACAATTGAGATATGCTAAGAAGATTATGCTTCAAACCTTTGACAAGCAACACTTTGTCGATACAATGTGACAATGACTTACCAACCTTCCCGATTGCAACAATTTCACCTTTCTTATTATCGCCAAATGTCACAGTGCCACCTTTGTAGGCTTGTAGTGAGAGAAATTGGCTTTCACTTCCCGTCATATGACGAGAACATCCACTATCCAAGTACCAATAGTTGCTGCCTCTCACTAATGCCTATAAGAAATTAAACTTTTAGTTTAGGAACCCAAATGAATTTGAGCCCCCTTTTGTGAATCGCATCATTAATCAAGTCTTTTTGGATCCACATCTTTTTAACCACTTTGATGTTCTTATTAATGTCATTCCATCTCTTAGCACAACCATTAAACACATGACCGGTCTTGCCACAATAATTGCAAATTATATACTCGGGAAGGCCAGCGTACTTTCTTCTTCTAAAATCGGTTTTGCTTGGGTCTTGGTTTCGAATGCAACAATGAACGTTGTTTTGCTTGAAACCGAGTCCAACTTTCTTTTCAGCATTTTTAGATTGACTTGTAAGAAAGTCTAAAACAGTTTGGCTTCCTTCCCATTTCTTGTAAAATTCTTTTGCAACCACTAACTCTTTATTCAAGTTTTCAACTTTAGCAAGAAGGTCAAGATTTAGATGTCCTACTTTGTCAAAAGCAGCTTTAGCATGATTATTCTCATCAACCAACATTTCATAGACTTCTTCAAGACTCTTAACATGATTCTGACATGAGGTGAGGTTCTTTAAGAGTGAGTCACGTTCATTGATTAAGTTATCAACTTGTCGGATTAATGACTCATTTTCAGTTTTAACAACAGATGTCACAGTGGAATTCACTGTGACATTAGACAGATTAACCTCTTTAACAAGATTCGCATTTTCTTTCTTTAATCTCTTGACTTCCTTTTTAAGAGAAGGTATGATGTTACTCTGCTCTAATTCATCTAGACACTCTTTTAGACAAACATTTTCTTCAGCTATGTCCTAAATTTGAGTTTGCATAGCGTCAAGTTTTTCATTCTTTTCACGACATTTGTCAAGTAGATCATCGAGCATCAAACATACCTTTTCTTTGGAGAAGGATCTAACCTTTGTCTTGAGATTATTTACCTCATCATCGGAATCATGTTCAGAATCATCGGAATGTGCCATGAGACATTTTGCGGACACCCTTTTTGAAGACTCGGGAACATCAAGTTTTAGACGAGTTGTCATACAAACTTTGGCATCCAATTCTTCACCGGAAGACTCTTCTTCCTCGGAATCAGACATACCCCAGATTGCATACATGACTTTTTATTTGTATTCTTTCTTTGCAAAATCACGTTTATCCTTGGATTTGAATTCATTCCATTTAGGACAATCTTTGATAAGATGACCTTTCTCACCACATTTGAAACATACAACGGATGAAAATGATCTCTTCTTTTGAAAAGCTTTCTTCTAAAATTGTTGAACTTTTTAGGAACATGACTATTGATCATATCCGCCATATTACGAGAGTAAATGGC